>JAQZBX010011760.1:0-42213 GCA_029593785.1 Cabassous unicinctus | reverse complement strand
TTTTCTTTTATCTCTTTCAGCACATTTAGGACCATTTTTTAAAAGTCTTTGCCTGGAATGTCCCAGGACTGGTCCTCATTGATAGATTCTAATGCTTTAATCTTCTTTGCCTGGGCCATTGCCTCATGTTTCTTTAAATATTTTGTTACCTTTTGTTTAAATCTGATATTTTGGTGTGCTATTGCTGGAATTTAGACTTTAGGGTGTCTGTTCTTTAAGCTTTACTACACTTAGTGTTATGACTTTTTTTTTTACTCTTTGTGGCTGTTTAGCCTTCCAAGGAAATTTGATAATTGGCTTTTTGTGTCTATAAAAGAAGCTGTTGTGATTTTTATGGGGATTGTGTTGAATCTGTAAATAAGATTGAGTAGAAATGACAACAATATTTAGTTTTCCAATCCATGAACATGGACTGTCCTTCCATTTATTTAGGTCTTCTTTGGTTTCTTTTAGCGATATTTATAGTTTTCTGAATACAAGTCCTTTATGTCATTAGTTAAGTTTATCCCTAAATATTTGATTCTTTTTCTATTACACATAGTTTTTTTCCCCTAACTTCCTCCTCGATTGCTCATGAGTAGTATACAGAAATGCTACTGATTTTTGCATATTAATTTGAATCCTGCCACTTTGCTGAGCTCGTCTATTCAACATGAGTTGTGGACTTTTCAGGATTTTCTAGCTATAGGACCAAATTAGCTGCAAATAACAACAGTTTTACTTCTTCCTTTCCTATTTGGGTGCCTTTTATTTCTTTTTCTTGCCTCCTTGCTCTAGCTAGAACTTTTAGCACAATATTGAACCACAGTGGTGACAGTTGGCATCCTTGTCTTGTTCCTGATCTCAGCAGGAAAGCTTTTTTCTATTCCTATCTTTTGGAGTATTTTTATCAAGAAAGGATGCTATATTTTCTCAAATGTCTTTTCTGTATCAATCAAGAGGATCAAGTGATTTTTCTTCTTCAATTTATTAATGTGGTTTATTTCACTAATTGATTTTCTTGTGTTGAATCACCCTTGCATACCTGGGATAAAACCCACTTGATCATGGTGTATAATTCTTTCAATTTGCTTTTGGATTCAGTTTGCTAGTATTTTATTGAGGGTGTTTGCATCTGTATTCATTAGAGATATTGGTCTGTAATTTTCTTCTTTTGTAGTAACTTTATCTGATTTTGGTATTAGGGTGATGTTGGCATCATAGAATGAGTTTAGGAGCATTCCTTCCTGTTTTTTTTTGGAAGAGCGTGAGCAAGATTGGTATGAGTTCATTTTTGAATGAGTGGTAAAACTCAACTGTGAAGCCATCTGGTATGGGCTTTTAATTTGGGGAAGGTTCTTGATGACTGTTTCAATTTCTTTAGTTGTGATTGGTTTTTTTAAAATCTTCTATTTATTCTAGGGTCAGTGTAGGTTTTTCATATATTTCTAGGAATTTGTCCATTTTATTTATGTTGTCTAGTTTGTGTACAGTTACTCATAATATCCTCCTATGATCTATATTATTTCTGAGGTTTCAGTGGTAATGTCCTCCTCTCATTTCAGATTTTCTTTCTTTTTTTTCTTTGTCAGTCTAGCTAAAGCTTTGCCAATTTTGATTTTCTGAAGAACTTTTGGTTTTGTTGATTCTCTCTGGCTTTTTGTTCTTGCTTTCATTTAATTCTGCTCTGATTGTCATTATTTCTTTCCTCCAGCTTAGTTTGTGATTAGTTTGCTGTTCTTTTTCTAGTTCCACCAGGTGTGCAGTTAGGTCTTCAATTTTAGCACTTTGTTCTTTAATGCAATCGTTGAGGGCTATAAATTTCCCTCTTAGCACTGCCTTTGCTGTATCCCATATATTCAGATATGTCTTCAATTTTAGCACTTTGTTCTTTAATGCAATCGTTGAGGGCTATAAATTTCCCTCTTAGCACTTCCTTTGCTGTATCCCATATATTCAGATATGTTGTGTTCTCATTTACAGTCATCTCAAGATATTTACTGAATTCTCTTGCAATTTCTTCTTTGACTCACTTATTATTTGAGTATGTTGTTTAATCTTCATATAATTGTGATTTTTCCATCCATTATTGATTTCCAGCTTCATTTCATTATGATCAAAGAAAGTGTTTTGTATAATTTCAATCTTTTTCAATTTATTGATACCTGTCTTGTGACCCAACACATGGTCCTGGAGAAAGATCCATGTGCACTTGAAAATAATGTATATCCTGCTGTTTGGGGTGTAATGCTCTAAAAATGTCTTTCAGGTCTAGTTCATTTATCATATTATTCAAGTTCTCTGTTTATCTTCTGTCCAGATGTTTTAGCCAATACTGAGAGTGTGTATTAAAGTCTCCAACTATTACTGTAGAGATATCTATTTCTTCCTTTAGTTTTACTAGTATGTGCCTCATGTATCTTGGGGCACCCAGGTTAGATGCATAAATATTATAGTAATTTCTTCTTGGTGAATTGCCCCTTTTTAAATTATATAATGACCTTCTTCATCTCATAACAATTTTGCATTTAAAATATTTTGTCTAAACCACCACACCAAGGAACTGAGAGTCTACAATGGCAAGCAAGAGAGTCCCATCCATCAGCCGTATGGATCAAAGTCCCCTCTCAATTAGAGGTGGAGTGGGCACCACCATCCAAGAATCCTCAGGATTGGCAAATAAAATATGGACTAGAGTAGGCTTACTGGTGTTTTACTATACTTATTGTGATTCTAGCAATGGAAGAAATTATATCATTGATGTGGAGACAGTGGCCACTGGAGGTGCTGAAGTCAGGGAGAGGGAAAAAGAGGTGTACTAGGGGGACATTTTCAGGACTTGGAATTGACCTGGATGATATTGTGGTGACAGATACAGGCTATTATATATCCTGCCATAGCCTACAGAATTGAGTGGGAGAGAGTATAAACTACAATGCAAACTATAATCCAGGCTTAGTGGCAATGTTCCAAAATGTGAATGTACCACACTAATGAAAGAAGTTGTTAATGTGGGGAAAAGTGGGAGGTCTTATGGGAATCACTTATATTTTTTATGTAACAATTTATGTAATCTAAGTACATAATTACATCTAAATAAATAATATATTTAAAAAATATTTTGTCCAATATTAGTATTGCTACTCAAGATCTTTTTTGGTTACTATTTGTGTGGAATATCCTTTTCCAGCCTTCCACTTTCAACATGATTTTGTCCTTATGTCTGAGGTGAGTCTCTTGTAGACAGCAAATAATGGCTCTTATTTTTTATCTATTCTGTCAGTCTATGTCTTTTGATTGAGGAGTTCAATCCATTAGTGTTCAATCTTATTAATGTAAAGGCATTACTTTGCCTGTTTACCTTTGACTTTTCTTTGTCATATCTTACTATTGTCTTTTACCCTTTAAGTTACCCTTACTAATGATCTTCATTTCTACACCATTCTCCAAGTCTCTCATCCTTGACTTTACCATTCAGTCTGTAGTGCTCCCTTTATTATCACTTTTAAATGTGGTCTTTTGGTAACATACGCTCTCCATTTTTTGAAGTTCTTTTATGAATCCCAGAAATATTGTTCTTAAACTCATCTATTCCAGTGGATGTGATACCCTTTGATTGTATTAAATTTGGTTGAGGTTTCTTTGACTAGATTACTTGATAAGTTTGCTTTATTTTGACTGGACTATGTCAGTAAGGTGGGAGGCAGCTTGGGTCTCTGCCCTCTTGCTGGGTCTTATATAAATGGAGACACAGAGAGAGACAGACACACACACACACACACACACACAGGAAAACGATGCTACCATTTCAATTCAGCTATTTGAGAGGGAGTTCTCCAGGTTTGCCTACAGTGGCAGAAAGGCAGAGAAGCCCCAAGAGACTGATAGAGGAGGCCCAGAAGAGACAATTCCTATGTCTGGTTTCCTGCAGCTCAGCTCTGGGAGACAGTAGATTCTGGAGGGGAAGGCAGAGCACTCCGAAGGGATCACCCACCATATTGATTCATCCTGCGATAACATGCCAGAACCAACAGTAACTGACTTTGGGAGAAAGCATCTCTAATGGTGCCCTGATTTGAATATTTCATGCCCTAAGAACTGTAAGCTTTTACTCCAAATAAATTTCCCATTATAAACAGTAACACATTTCTGGTACTTTGCATTGGCAGTCATTTGGCAAATTAAGACACCACTTTTGAAGGACAGTGTTGTGGGATAAATAATTCTTGGCTGGCTGTTTTTCTCTTTCAGTACTGTGGCTGTCTGGCAATTTGATGTAATTATGAATTCCAGAAATATAATTGGATCATGCTTGCAAACTGATCTGTTAATCTGGGCATGATTGAGTTATGATTGGGGCATTGACTGGGCCATGTCAGTAGGGCGTTGAGCCCCACCCCTTGGTGGGTGGGGAATCAAATATAAAAGGCAAGGCAAGAACGGAGTTTTTGAGAAGCAGTTTTTGAGAAACAGTTTTGATACTGGAGAGAAGGCCCCAGGAGAAGAGAAGTGAGCCATTTGCCTGAAAGCCTACAGCTGACCTTGTGAAGGAACCAAAGAAGCTAAGCCTGGAGAGAAACGCAGCCCCAGGAAGAGAGGAACCCAAGAAGCCTGAACCCTGGCAAATGTTGGCAGCTGCCTTGCTCTAACATGTGGCAATGGACTGTGGTGAGAGAAGAAACTTAATGCTTTATGGCCTGGTATCTGTGGACTTCTACTCCAAATAAATACCCTTTATAAAGACCAACCCATTTTTGGTATTTCACATTAGCACCCCTTTGGTTGACTAATACAAGTACCTTAAATACATAATACCACTTTCTTCTCATCTCCATGGTTTCTGATGAGAGATCAGCACTTAGTCTTATGAGCTTCCCTGTAGGTGATGCATTGCTTTTCTATTGCTGCTTTCAGAGTCCTCTCTGTATCTCTGTTGTCATTCTGATTAGTAGGTGTCTTGGAGTAGGTCTGTTTGGGATGTGTTGCCCTTCTTGAATATTGATAGTTATGTCTTTGAAAATAATTGGGAAGTTCTTGATCATTATTTCCTCAAATATTCTTTCTGTCCCCTTTTCATTCTCTTCTCCTTCTGGGACACTGATAAAATGTATGTTTGGTGTCTCATGTTGTCATTTAATTCCTTGAGACCCTGTTCCTTTTTTTCTATTCCTTTCTCTTTCTGTTCTCTTGGCTCTTCAAGTTCAGATGCTCAGTCTTCCGATTCACTAATCCTAACTTCCATCAATTCAAATCAGCTGTTATATGCCTCTAATGTATTTTTAATCTCATCCATTGTGTCCTTCATTCCAATAATCAGTTACTTTTCTTTGTAGGCCTTCAGTTTGTTCTTTATGCTCACCCAGTGTCGTCTTAATAATCCTTTATCTCTTTAGTCATATTTTCCCTCAACTCCTTGAATTGATTTAGAAGATTTGTGTGATTATCACTGATTAATTGTC
Organism: Cabassous unicinctus; assembly: GCA_029593785.1. Taxonomy (NCBI): domain Eukaryota; kingdom Metazoa; phylum Chordata; class Mammalia; order Cingulata; family Chlamyphoridae; genus Cabassous; species Cabassous unicinctus. The sequence continues at coordinate 36,775 of JAQZBX010011760.1, read as the reverse complement.
TTAAATCCTGTGTCTTGTCAGGATTTTTGGTTTGTTCCTTTGACTGGGCCATTTCTTCCTGCTTCTTAGTATGGCTGCATAATTTTTTGCAGATATCTAGGCATCTGAATATGGTGGTGAATTTACTCTGATGGCCAATTTCTCTCTCTTGCCTAGTGGTTTTATTCCATGGATCTTCTTTGATTTTGGTTCAACTTACTCTAAGTCTTTAAAATTGCCCAGCTTTACTTATCAGAATAGGGCCAGGAAAGTGGAGACACACATGACCCCCACTTCTCAACAGAAGGACTAGGTATGGAGGCCTCAGTTCTTTCTGGGATCAAGTTGACTCAGGAATAGCACAATCTACCCAGCCAGGGTATGAATTTGTCAGTCTGGTTCTCGACTGAGGCCAGATCTAACTGTACTTGATTAATTACTGTATTTTCAGACACAGGAAGAGAGCAAAGTCAATTTGACCCCTGCCACATGAGCGAGCCTTGTACAATCCCAAGCCAGGTGTGTGGGGTATGTTTGAATTCTTAATATAATTCCTAGAGAGGACTTTTGGGATTTCCCAGAATCCTGAGTGATCTTTATTCTCCTCAAGATAGCTGATATCAGGGTTTCTCGGTATCTATCACTCCTTTACTACTGCCCCTATGTCATTTGGGGCCAAAAAAAAAAAAAAAAGCTTTAGGGACTCACTGATGGGGCATAGATCTGATCCCTGGGATCTGGGATGAGAGACTCCAAAAAGCAGTTTTTCTCTTTGCAGTTTCCTGTCCAGCCAGCAGATGGTACTTGTCAGCAAATCTTTCCATGGAGGTGTCTCTTTCAACTGTCTCTTTTCAACTTGCCTATGATTCTGATCTGGCCAGAGCCAATATCCAAAACTCACTGAAGAAAAGCCACTGTCCACATTCTACCACACTCTCCTTCCCAGGAATATGTCTATTCCCCTTTCAGGTGTCTGCAGTGAGCTGTGGGTTTTATCCAGGCTGTTTGCCTTGAGGGTGGACAATGGGTGCTGTTCCTGGATGTGGGGGCTTGTAACTCATAGTTTTCATTTCGGCTTCTTTGTCTCTCTGTCTCACCCTCCTGGAGGATGTGCCACACTCTCTTGGTTTACAGATCCACAAAGCAGCTCCTTTGGACAGTTTTTTTGCTCTTCCTCCATTGTTTTTGTGAGGGAATTGAGCCTTTCCTACATAGTCTGATGCCATCTTCCTGGAAGTCCAATTTTACCAATCTTGGGGAAGAAGTGAGACAAGCACTCAAAATGTATCCTGCTGGACCAGGATGCAGAGTAGGGGCTTGTTGGTGAAACTGTAGTTCCATCTGTTGGAGAAACTGTTGGTTGGACATTCCTTTTTTCTGGATCACTGGTCTGGAGAGGCTGGTTTGCTACAGAGCATCCAGTAGCCTGCAATCACTTAGAAACTAAAGAAGTGATTAATTTTAAGATAACTGAGGCAAAGAGCAAAAGGAGAATAATATCAGGCCAAGCAAACTCATTCACAAGTTGGAATTCCATGGAAGGAAATCTTTTATTGATTTCCAGGTTGCCTGTTCATGTAGTTTCCATATATTGAGCTCAATTTGCTTTGAGGTATTTACCCATATATAGCTAGAGGTATTGGCTATGGCACATACTCTTCCTTGTTAGCCTAGGAGAAGTCTAGGGTGACTTGATTATCCATAATGACATTAGCTAATTTGCCAATGGACATTTGAATGTCCTCAAGTGCCGTCACAGTGGAAGTAACAAGTTTTTCCACTGTAACTGTTAAATTGTGCAATGCAACTTCATGATAAACCCCATAGAGCTAATAATCCAATTGTCAGTTCCACCCCACCAAAATCAGGACTAGTGCCCACTTACATTGGATTTGATTAGTGGGTTGACATATTGATATCCTTGTGTATATTGACCTTGCATCCAGGCATTATTTACACATTGGAGCATTTAGGCTTGAGGTTCAAAGATACCTCCTTCAGCACCTCCAAACGGTAGTTGATTGTTAGGGCTGCCACAAATGAAAATGTATTCTTCTGGTGCACATAAGATTACCCAAGGAGTCACTTGTAGAATCTGGATCTTTCTGAAAATTGCATGGCCATCTAAGGCTTTGTCAGGTCATGGCAATGTCTGGATAGGGGATCCAATTTATAAGGTTTGTGCAAGGAATGTGATTTATAGGGTAAATGAGGACAAGACTTTCACCAGTTATCATTCTTTTTGGGTTTTTCATAAGTTAGTTTCCATCTAGTTTCCCTCCAGAGTGTAATTACAAGTGGTTTCATTGTACCTATCTACAATTACCCAGGAAAAAGGTAAATCATAAAAGTGGTTAAAGGGGACTGGATGGTCTTTACCTTCAAGGTGTATAAACATGATCTTTCCTATAGGTGATTTACTGAAAGCTTGTAGTAATGATTGATTCTGGAAGGGGGCCAAATTAAAACATAGATTGGGTGGTCTGCTAGCAATTCTCCTTCTATAGGAGGTTCAACCTTTGTATAATTTTTGCCAGTGAAGACTGTCAGGTCTGGACCTGGCTGAGATGTTGTAATGGAATAATAACATAGGATGAGGGCCTGGCATAAGGGTTGGGGTGGCATATCCAGCAACCTGCTAATTTCTTTACCCAGGCTAAGTCTTTAATAATGAAATTTTCTTCCCATTTATTCATGAGGCAAAGGAAGCTGTGTAGGGACAGGACTGCAAGAAACAAAATGAAAGGAGCCATTTTAGGTTTCTGTAGTCTAGGGTACTTATTAGGGATTAATTAGGGTTAGGCTATGGTAAAAGGAAAAATTTTCACTGGGCACTACAATCTGGAATGAGAGATCTAAGTTAGCTAGGATTCAAATTCCCAGAGGTATAAGTATGGAAGTTAGTAAAAGAAGACAGGACTAAGAAGGATGCCAAGTTAAGTAGTCACTATTCTGGGGCATTTCTCAGTGCACCAGTGTTTTGAAAAGCAACTTAAGCCTGTCCAGCGGTTCACAGATGTACTCATGGTTCTGATGTGGATAAGCTGACACTGGTTTGTGACACAAGGGACATGTGTCTCACTCTAGAATACTTGTCGTTTCACTCTGGTATGGTGGATCCATGGTGCAATCCCCTTCAACTTGAGAGAAGAGTGAATGACAAGCAACACTAGGTGAGGCCCAGTAGACTTGGGTCTGCAGTTATAGTCAGGATGGGTGGTTTTCCAGACACGAAGTCACTCCTCATCTCCTGGTTCAATATTATGCAGTGGGGTCTCTGTAGGGGAATTTATGGCAGTTAGAGGCAAAGTTATGGATTTCATTCAAGTTTGCACTCAAAGATCTAACATATTGGATAGTAGTTAATTCAGAACTAGTACACATGTTACCTGTATATTCATTTTTAAGAACTGGCCTTCCATAAGTCATTTAATGTGGGCTTAACCTAAGCCCCTGTATTAGCCAAAGATGTGTTGATGCAAAATATCAGAAATTGGTTGGTTTTTATAAAGGATATTTATTTGGGGTAGAAGCCCACAGTTACCAGGCCATAGAGCATAAGTTACTTCCCTCACCAAAGTCTATCGCCACGTGTTGGAGCAAGATGGCTGCCAACATCTGCCAGGGTTCAGGCTTCCTGGGTTCCTCTCTTCCTGGGGCTTGCCTCTCTTTGGGCTCAGGCTTGCTTCACTCCACAAGGCCAGCTGTAGACTATAAAGTGAATGACTTGTCTCTTTTCCCAGAGCCTTCTCACCTTCCTCACGACCAAGCTGGTCTGTGGGCTTACTTCCCTGGGCTCCAGCATCAAAACTCTGCATCAGAACTCCAACTCCCTCCTTTGCCATGCCTTTTATCTTTGAGACCCCACCCACCAAGGGTTGGAGCTCAACACCCTACTGATGTGGCCCAGTCAAATCCCTAATTATAACTTAATCATGCCCAGATGAACAGACCAGTTTACAAGCATAATCAAATATCTATTTTTGGAATTCATAACTATATCAAACTGCCAAACTGCTACAGCCCCCCCTTCCAGGAACTGTGTTCACTCTCAAGGTGGGTTTCTAAACCGATTTTAGCTATGGCCTCTTTTAAGGTGTGATTTGTTTCCTCAGTCTTTCCAGTAGATTGCGCCCTCCAGGGAGAATGCAATCTATACCCAATGGCCCAGATACCTCTTGGTTACCTTAGAGAGAAAGGCTGCTCTGTTATCAATTTGTATGGAAATAGGAAGTCCAAACCTCAGAAAGATTGCTTTAAGTAATAAATTTTTTTCTGACAGGCAAGGGAAAGCTTCCACCCATCCAGTAAGGTGTCTACAAAAACTAGCAAGTATTTGAAATTTCCCAGCACTTTGGGCTTTACAGTGAAGTCAATTTGCCACTTCTCTCCTCCTCCCATGCCCTGGTATGGTACTCCCTTATTAAAGTTAAAGGATTAGTCTGAGGGTTAACTTTAGCATAAATGACACATTGGGCATTCACAGCTTGATTGGTTCTTCTTAAGTTAGGACCAAGTAGAAATATGGACATCCACTGAAACAGTCTTTTGCTCATGATGTGTCTGCTTATGAAAGTGCAAGATAATAGGTTTGACTGAGTTCTCGGGAAGGAGGATTTTGCCATCTTCTGAATCTTCACTTGCCAGCCATTTTGTATTGTTCTAGTATAACCCCATTCCTTCGCTCTTGATAATTCTTTTTCTGTATAGCTAGGCCTTCCAAACAACTGGAGGTTGGGCTCTATCAAGGGGTGAGTTATTAAAGAAGTCATAGTTATTGACTACTTTGGCAGACACTTAGCTGCTGCTTTAGCCATTCGGTCAGCTAAGTGATTACCATCAGCTTTGCTGGTGTGATTGTTTTTATGTCCTTTACAGTGGCCTACTGCCAAATCCTTGGAAAGCATAACTACTTCTAACAATCTAAGAATTAAGTCAACATGTTTTATATCCTTATTGGCAGAAGTAAGCAGTCCTAATTCTTTCCAATGTGCATATAATACTGCAAAAGCATACCTTGAGTCTGTATAGATGGTGACTTTCTTCCCATGCCCAGTTTTAAGGCTCAGAACACAGAGCTATTTGCTCTGCTCTTTGTGCTGATGTTCCAGTATGTAGGGCCTCAGCTTCTAATGTTTCCTTGAAAGTAATCATAGCTATACCCAGCACGCTGCTTTCCATGGCCCATAAAAATGCTGCCATCTGTAAAAAGTCCTAGGTCAGGGTCAAAGAGTGGTACATCTGTGAGTCCTAGTCTACTGCAATATACCTTAATTAGTTGTACACAATCATGTTTAGGAGGTAACAATTCTGTTTCATAGTTGGGACCTGGCATGAGGGTAACTGGGTTTAACTTAGCTACTACCTTCACTTTGGCATTAGGATTGTCTAACAATGAAGCTTGGTACTTGCTTAATCTTCCCATGGGGAGCCAATGCCCCCTTTTGGTTCTAACAATGTTAAAACATAGTGAGGAGTGAAGATCACTGCCTGAGTTTTGCTGGCAATGAGTATATCATCTACATTTTGGAGGAAGAGTCCTTCTCATAGCTGCACCCCTTGTAACTCTTTGGATAGAGCATGTCCAAAAAGGGTTGGAGCAATTTTAAAGCCTTGTGGCAGCAGTCTGACAATACTGTTGCTTTATCCCAGTGTCTTCCCATTCAAAAGCAAATAGTTTTTGCACAGAATACAATAAATGACATCTTTTAATTTTAGGACTGTGAACCCAGTGTAAGCATGAGTAATATTTACGAGGAACATGTATGGATTGGGCACCACTGGGTGGATGTCCTCCACTACCTCAATGATAGCTTTCAAATCTTGCACAAATCTGCATTCCTGGGTACCAGGTTTAAGCACTGGCAGAATAGAGGTATTAAATTCTGACTGACAAAAAAAAAAGTCTGACTGACAGGGTCTAATTAGGCCCCAATTGAGAAATTTCTTGATTAGAGGTGAGATGCAGACTGTATTAGGGTTCTCTATGGAAACAGAACTGACAGATATCTGTAAGTTGTATGAAATTTTATGAAATTGTCTCATGTGACTGTGGGTATGCACAAGTCCAAATTCTGCAGGGCAGGATGCAAACCAGGGGCTCTCATGAAGGTCCTTGATGAGTTCCCAGGAGATGCTGGCTGTCAGAAGTAGAGATGGGAATACTCTCTTTGAATGCTGAAATCACTTCTCCTTTTAAGGCCTTCAGCTGATTAGATGACACATTACTCATTGCTGACAGCAATCTCCTTAGTTGATTATTGTTGTAAAGAGCCATCTATGCAATCAACTCGCTGATGATTAAAATCCATGAAATGTCCTTGTATTAGCATTAGCCCAGTGCTTGCTTGACCAAACAACTGCGCACCATTATGTGGCCAAGTTGACACATTAGCCTAACCATCACACCAGCTATAGCCTCCTGTCTGAGTGGATACTGTTTTAGATGTGGTGGACTGGTGTTTGGCTGCAGTGTTACCTTGATTTCCCATGCTTCAGCTGCCTGTCCTGGGGGTCTTCTGATAGCTCAAACCTCGGCTGGCACCTCTTGTTTTATTTCTTTGGGTACTCCAAAGCTTTCTGTGTTCTCAGCCAGACCTGGTAGGGCTGCTTGTAGGTCACAGGCATGGACTTCTGGGACCTGTATGTTCACTTCATTAGTGAACATAAGGAAAATTAAAATTAAAAAATGAAAATTAAAGTGAGGCTTTAATTTAAAGTGAGGCTTTAATTTGCAGAGTAAGTCTCAAATGAGGAAGGGAATTGGGCATTTGGGCATACAGAGGATTTTATGAGTTAGTTGAGTTTCAACAACCTGACATTGCAATAGTTGTAAGAATGGTTTAAGACTGATTAAGTGGCTCCAGTGTCCACCAAGAAGCCAACTAATTCTTATGCACTTGGAATGAGACCCAAGGTTCAATGTGAGTGGTTAGGATAGTTTCCTGACTGGTGGAAGGTGCCCTAGGCCCTGTCACTCCAGGTCACTGTTTTTATCCTCTGCTAACTGTGGGAGTTGGGCTGCTGGGTGAGATGTCCTAGCCACACCCTTCACGGTGAGACTCGGGTATTCCTGCTTCCAGTGCCCTTCTTCCCTACAATAGACACATTTCGGGGAACCCAATGGTCTTCTTGTGGCCCCTGAGGGTCTTACCCTTCATTGAGCATCTCTGTCCTTTTCTTGCCTGAAGGTCTGTTTTTGCTAATAGTTGCTCCTATGAGGCTGGCTTTGACCTATGCTCATGGGTACAGTCCTAGTGTGAAAAACCCTAAAGGCAATCTCTACTAATTGTGGCATAGGCATGTCCCATCTCTCTTCCAATTTATGGAGTTTTCTCCTAATATTGGGAGTATTTTGACTGATGAAAGACATGTTTTGGTGTGCAGGTTAGTGAGGTTGTCTGGGTCAAGATCAGTGTACTGCCTACAGGCTTCAAGCAGTCACTCTAAATAGAAGATGGGTTTTCTTTAGGGTCTTGAACTATTTCTTGAATTTTGTTAGGGGCCTTTTAGTTTAGGTACTCCTTCCGGAGGCCTGTGCTTACAAACTTTATAGTGATCTGATTTGGTTCTTTCTGATTGTTCAGCTTGGGGACCTGCTTGGTCCTCTGGGATGTGTACTGGATTGTTTAGATTATTTGTGCTCAGTGAGTTGGCATAGTCATGAGCTTTTTCTAATACCATCCATCTCTCTACAGAGGTTAACATTACATTTATCAGGGATTGTTATATCCACCCAACTAGAATTATGGGTTGCAAAAATGGAGTGGAACATGTTTTCAATTTTCTTATAATCCTTCCAATAACTTGAGACTTGATCCTTCCAGTTATACAGATCTGAGGTTGAGAATGGGGTATGGATAAATAGATAACCTCTTGGCCAGTCTTGATCATCAATGCCAACTGGTTCTTGCCTTAATGGAAATTGTCCAGCTGGGAAGGGCACTTTCTGGCCAAATTCAGCACTGCTCTGGGTATGAGGTGGGGAGGCCATTTCTGGGGGATCTAAGGAAAGGTTTGTGTCATCTCCTTTTCCACTACCCTCTATACCATCCTAATAAGGAGGTGGGGGAGCCATGGGGTTAAGAGAAATCCAGTCCTTCATTAGAAGGGCTGGAGTCAGGAAGGGGTTTCTTTCCGCTCTTTGGCTTTTGACCCGAACCTGGCTGGCCCTTGGCTAGCTAACATTTCTCCATGTCCAAAACATTGATGTTGTTGTTTGGCATTGTTAGCTAAAGCCATAAAACATTGTACATAAGGTATTTTATCTGATTTGCCAAGCCTTTTACAACACAAGTCTAACTGTAAAATAGCATTATGTTCAAGAGATCTCTTTGAAGGCTATTCCTGACAATCTTATAATTTGTACTATGGCCACGTGGTTTTGCAAAAAAATATTTTAGTCATTGGTCATAGCCAAATTGTTCCCAATGTTTTAAAATAGAATCTAAAGGATAACATCTTTCTTAACCTCAGCACTCCATTTGTTACCCATATTTATGAACTTACCTCCTCTGTCCTCTGAGAGAACTCAATATACCTATAACACAACTATTTATTAGACCAAGCTAAGTGGGGTTTCCTCTACCAGGCTGATATACCTGGTACCCTATGTGCCTCCAAAACCAATAAACCAGGAGTGGCTGAGTTGCTTTCAGCTTAAACACAATAACTATTCACGTAGATCTTTAATATACTTACCAAATTCAGGGAGGAAGTTCTGCTTTTTCCCTTGGTGAGTCTGGACCAGTGGTGCCTGGGGGCTAAAGCAACCCAGTCCCAGAGAAAACAAGCTCTGGTGGCCACAGAACCAAGCTCAGGAAATTTTCACTCCAAGGGGCCAATGAGTCCACTAGGCAGTGATCTCAGAGCCTGCAGGGTCCCACCTGGGGTGCCAAATTGAAGAGAGCCTCATGAACTCCCTGGGTTCTTGCCTAGCACAGAGAATAGAAGTCTACACCAAGGTTGATCACACATGGAAAAGAGCTTTATTAAGCTGGCTCACTGCACAGCACAAGTAGTAATATAATATTGGCTTGTATAGGGGAGGAGTTCAAGGGATTGGGTTACAAGATTGATCGGTGAGGTGGGGTTTCATCTTGCCTATATTCTATAGAACTACATGCTTTAACATGGTTTGTCATACATTGTATATACAGCAAATGGTGTCTAAATCCCACACAGAAGTGAAGAGTTCACAATTTTAGTGAGTCAAAGTTCAGCTAAGTTTATTCTACAACCCTACTGAGCTTGCACTAAAAACTGGAACACTCCAGGTTGTGGGTTTCTAGATTTTGTGGTTAGCTTCTGTATTAGTCAGGGTTCTCTAGGGAAACAGAATCAACAGGAGATATCCGTCAATAATATGAGATTTTAAGAGTCTCTCACGTGACCGTGGGGATGCAGAAGTCCAGGTTCCACAGGCAGGCTGCAAACCAGGGGTTCCGATGAAAGGTCCTTGATGAGTTTCTGGGAGAAGTTGCCTGTCCAATGACGAGCTGGGAAATTCTCTCTGAATGTTGAAATCACTTCCCCTTTTAAGGCATTCAACTGATTGGATAAAAGCGTCACCCATTGCTGATGCAACCTCCCTGATTGATGCAGATGTAATCAGCCATCCACGCAGTAAACTCACTGGTGATTGAAGTCCATAAATGCTCTTGTATTACAATTAGCCCAGTGCTTGCTGGAACAAACACCTGGACACAATTACCTGGCCGAGTTGACACATTAGCCTAACCATCACAGCTTCTGACAGCTATTAACTATTCTATTCTGTTCAGTTGGCTACTGCTGCAAGGCTAAGATTAGCTTATCAGGGCCTAAGAGAGGAAGAGAGAAGTTGGGTGGGGGTAGTTCCAACAAATGGTAATTACAGTTCTGTATTAAAAGTGTATTTTCTCAACCCAAATAAGAAAGCTTCTTCACTCTTAGTGAAGACTGATCTTTAGTTATATGAAATTAGCTCCAGCTTTTTCAGAGAAACGTTGATATGTGGCTCTGTTGTATATAAGGATTTTCTTTTTACGGGGTCCATCCCTATCTGGACAGTCCCTGCAATTGTCTAAATCACTGTTTTTTTATTTCCATCATTTTCTTCTCTACACTTTTGGTTAAGGTACAGAGTTGCTGCAATCTCTATTCTAATTCTCTTTCTGTTCTAATATCCAGGCTAGGTACCTTTTCCAGGTACAACAGTCACACTCCTTAGAAAGTAGTGCTTGAGGATTAAGAAGAAAATTCTTCTGATGCTAGTCACTTAGTATAGATGGGCAGTAGAACATGTCCCATGATAGAATTATGCTGAAGATAACACATTACTCAGAAGATTGTCCTACTTTCCACTTTACTGTGTTGACTTTTCACCTATTTCTGCTGAGAGCTGGTCTTTCCTTTGCTGCCTTTTTTCCATTTGTTTTGGGCTGAGATTTTTCTCTTTCTGGTTCTTCCATGAGTTCAATCCTAGCTGCTTTCTTTCCTAAGGATTGCATAATACCTAGTCTGTTGGAGAGCTGAAGAGAAAGATGGAAGATGTGCAATCTCTGCCTCCTCCTCTACCACACAGACTGGAGTTCCACGAGTGGGTCCCTGAACATTATGAGTGGCCCCCAGCCTGTCCCCTGGGTCCAAGAGCCTGTTGCATTACTGGGCATGTGTCCATCACTGGCCAATCTGGCTCCTCTGCCAGTCACCATGGCAGCCACTCCGATAATATGGGAGTCCCTAAGCAGGGAGGCTACAGTGAACTTGCTCAATTGCGTGTCCCCAGGGGAAGTGCTGGGGTGAAAAGTAAAATAAGCTTGTTTCTCCACTCAGTCAGCCCCTTTCTAATAAAATCATCAATGACCCAGTGCAAAGTGGGAAGAAATAGAATCTGATGAGGGGGCTTAATCACTCTGGATGGGGTAGAATATTCATGTCTGTGGCAATTTGAAATTATTTATGAATCTCCAAGAGAGAGATTATGTTTGTAAACTGGTCTGATCCTCTGGGTGTGAGCCCCTTTGCTGTATTAGAGTCAGCTAACATGTCTTGATTAAATTACCTGTTAGGATTAGGGCTTTGATTCAACCACATCAGTAGGGCTTGACTCAGGGTCCAGTCCCTGCACCCTTGGTGGGCTGATATAAATGGGCACTCACTCAAGAAGACACACAGGAAGAAAGAGAGCTCAATAGATGCCAGAGGAGAGAGAACTTAGTCAGTTTTGATCTTGGAGCCCCAGGGAAAGATGAGCCATTTGCCTGATAGTTTGCAGCTGAAAAGAAGAGAACAACTGATAAAGCCTAGAAAGAAATAGGCCCTATGCCAGACTGATATAGGAAGCCCTGAGATCAGAAGAAGCTGGGCCATGGAAATTTAAGAGGAAGAAGGAAGGAGAGACCAGGAAGAGATTGCCCACCATCTTGCTTCAACACGTGGCAAAAGACTTTGGTGAGAAAGCAGCCTTGAATTGGTCTCTTTAGGGCCTTTTAACTCTAAGCTTTTACTCCAAATAAATACCTTTTATAAAAGCCAACAGATTTCTGGTACTTTGCATCAGCACCCCTTTGGCTAACAAAAACAATGGTCATTTGTAACAACAGCATACGACAGTGTCTTCCTCCTTATTCCTGAGGCTTAGTTGGAATTAGAGGAGGTTGCCCAGAGTATCGGGTATCATCAGGACTCCCTTTAGGACTCAGTCAAACAAATGTCCCTTTTCCTGCTTCCTCCTCTCTCAATTCCAGCTGCCTGAGAGTCTGTTGGAGGTCAGGGTTAGACACATGGTGGCAGAGACTGCTTCACTCAGCCTGGTTCATCCAGGCACTCATCAAATCCAGACAGCCATGATAGGAAGTCCTCTCCTTTCATCTTCCCTTACCCATCTTTCATATTCCATATCTTCTTCTCCATAAAATCTTGCACCTTTGTTTTCACCTCTGGTTCCCCATCTTCAGTGGTAATAGTCTCGTGAATAACAGCCAATCTCACAATAGCCTAAAAGAATCAGTCAGGGTAACCCAATTCACTAACTCCCTGGCATTCATGAAGGATTTTCAAAATCCAATTTATCACTGCTTCTTTCCCAGTAAGCAGAGACAACACACCCTAGATATCCCAGCTGTGGGTGTGCACCTCTACCCAGGCTAGTAGGGCAGGAACAACTCCTCACTTTAGCTCATACAGCTCTGTGTTACCCAAGATGCTCTTGTACAAAAGGAATACAAGAGCAATGAAAAGAACAGCCAAAAAATTAACCTGCTGCATATATCCCCATGCACCTTGCTCGCTGTGCCAAAATCTGGTGTGAATTACTACAATGGTGCATCATGGGAACACAGGTTCAGGGCACAACAGCAGCCTTTTGCAAATGATCCCATCATTGTACAGAATAAAGAGTCCAGAAAGGGCATATCTCCTGTCACTTATATTGCACAAAAATACCAAAAGACCAGGGGTAAAAGTCCCATCACGGTCGCTCTCTTGGGTTGACAGAAACTGCTATAGGTCAGGGTCAATAAAAGGAAGCTCCACACACCCCACTTTATCCTGGAGGAGACAAATCTATAATGTTTGAGTGCAGCTTTTGTCCACCTCAGGGACAGTGGGCCCTGTCACTGAGAATTCCTGTTCTGATAAGCATTTGGGACAGCTTGTTTCCAGTTTCCAGGTTTAAGATCTGGCTGGGCCTTTTCACTAGACTTAACATCTCCCCCAGGTTGTGGAACAGGACACAACAGAAAAGGAGGTGGGTGTAGTGGAAAGCTAGAGGATGGCTGCTTGGCTTATGTTTGTGACTTCCCCAGAGAAGGTGGGGTAGGTGAGATCTGGGTGATGGCCACTTAACAGATGTGACTTCCCTAACATAGTGTTTTATTCTTCATTATGTGATGCTACTTAAGTTTCATTGTGCATTTTCTTGCACAAGGTAGGCTTTTCTAAATATAACATTGAAAAAAAGAAGGAAAAGCTGACCTTTCATTGCTACTGTTCTCAAGTTGAAGAGCTTTCTTCTGATCTATAGAGAAAAGGCAAGACCCTTCAAAGTGTTGTGCTTGTTAAAGATCAAAGAGAATGCTTCCAAATGAAATGGTACAGGGCTAAAATTAAAATTATATCACTAGACTTTTGCCCCAGGCCTTGAGTTATCTTAGAATCACTATTCATTTCATGATAATTTTTAATAATTGGAGGTCTTTAAAAGAGAGGCTTTTTCATTTTTGAAGTAAAATCTAGAGATAACAGGAAAAAATGCTGTGTAAGGAATTCTTGCTTTGGGGGTATTTGAATCATGTTGTAGGATGGAGCCCCCTGAGTGGGACAAGCTGATTTTACTTCTCACCCCAGCACTTCCCCTGGAGGGATGCAATTGAGCAATGCTTGGGGAAGGGGCTCCCATACTATGGGAGTGGCTGCCTTGGTGAATGGCAGGAGAACCAGGTTGGCCAGCGATGGACACATGCCCAGTAATGCAACAGGCTCTTGGACCCAGAGGACATGCTCAGGGCCACTCGTAGTGTTTGGGGGGCCCACTCATAGAACTCCCATCTGGGTAGCAGAGGAGGAGGCAGAGTTTGCAGATCTTCCACCTCTCCATTCAGCCCAGCTGAAGAGCCTGGTCCCTGGGAGGAGCATCTCTACCCAGACCAGACTAAATAAAAAATGCCCTAGCCCAGGGACTGGAGGCCTTTTGCCCAAGGATGAGTGCTCCTATTGCTCTTGCCTCAGGCAGACTACATACCACCTCTGGCACTGGAAAAAGTGCCCAATGGGCTGAACTGCAAGCAGTACTCTTAGCCCTGGAACACCTGGGCCTAAGCATCACTGTATACTGACTCATGGGCTATTGCCAATGGCTTAGCAGTCTGGTCAGGTACATGGAGAGAATGTGACTGGAGAAGTAAAGGTTCTCTAGTATGGGGAAGTGACTTTTGGAAACAATTAGCAACATAGAAAGGTAACATCTTTTTTTTACCCATGCTAATGCAAGTTCTCATAGCACAATGAACATCATTGGAATGACCTAGCGGATAAATGATGAACCAAGCAGCTTTTGGCACTTCTTGAGGCTGGAGATCTTCCTGGCAGAGAGGCAGAGTTCAAACTATTCCTGGAGAATGGGGACAATTAACTTACCCATGGTGACATCCATGAAATAGCTGAGTTTCCCATGGATGTGTCTGCTGCTGGATAGATTCACCATTGAACTGAACATGGAAATTCTGACACCATGAAATTATGGACCCAGGATCACAGAGTACCTCTTTCATTAAAAGAAGCTCAATCTGCCATTTACCAATGTGAGAGAGGTCAACTACAAACCAGAGCTGAACAAGGGCATATAGGGGCTATTTCTAGAGGGGCTGCACTGGGCCAGACATGGCAAGAGGATTATATTGGCCTTCTCCCACATCCCAATGTATGTCTTATGCCTTGGTGAATGTGGACACTTATCAAGCTATGGCCTTGTCTTTCCACTTTGTGGTTGTGGTGCAGATACTGTACATACATGGATAGTTTGAAAAGCAGCTTTGCTACCCCTTCAAGCCTCCAAATAACATCTCTTCTGACCAAGGACCCCACTTTACTGCACAATCCACACAACGATGGGCCCAGACCCACAAAATTAAATGGACCTTCCATGTTACCCACCATCAATAGGCAGCTGGCATTGTGGAGAACTTTAATGACTGCCTGAAAAAGGAATTTTGACATCTACACCTTGACCGCTTTCTTAGTGGATGAACTTTTTGCCTTACTTGGGCCCTCTGGAAGCTGAACTCAGCAGTCCTCCAGAAGGGAAATATGACTTTATCCCACATTCTAGCTTGTGGAAGGGATAAACATGGGAGAAGAACTCAAGTTTTGCTGCAAGCCCATTCTTACATCCATCAAAATGAGGAATGGCCTCAGAAGGAAGAACAAGGACACATCATTTGGACTCTCCTTTCCTGCCACTGTCAGGGGATCATCCTGCTTTTCCCCTACTACCATTCCCAGGATGGTGGGCTGTTAAAGCACCAGGTGGGGGATGGGATGGCAGAAGCAGGTCTGGAAGTGCATCACACACATGGAGTGACAATCCAGTGGGTGGGACCCATGGGACATGATACTTGTATACTAAAGGTTAGTGAGTGGTGCCAACACCTGGTGGGTTACTGGTTTCCTTGGAAAGAGTCATGGGAAACCTTGAGGAGTCCTTACAATTCTCATCTATCAGGAAGGGGTAAAAGTGGGCTGGAAGATATAAAGCATTCAGAGCTATAGCAAAGAGGTGAAAATATAGCTTAGGAAAAGGGAAGACAGACTGGGTTGCCTTAGAAGGGAAAAATATTACTGATGATAGGTCAAGAGAAGTGTCTCCCATAGGAAGTGGTTGCACAACCACCCTACCAGGACAAGTTACTGCTCCCTTCTCTTGTTCTTTTTATAGAGCTAACCCAGCACTAACTTGGAAGAAAGATACCTTCATACAGCTGACCCAGAACAGTGTGTGACAGGGAATCTGACCAACAGCTGAATCTGCCATCTGACCCCTCAGGCTCTCTCTCTTCTCTGCCAAGCCCATATTGCCATATGAGGAGCTGATCTTCCCCACTTCATGTTTGGAGTGATACCACTTTCCATGTTTGGAAAGTCCCTATGACAAGAATAAATGGTATAGCTGTTGGCTGTGCATTCTTCTGAAACTTGTCCAGATACAACAACTCTCGATGTGATGAAACTGGTGAATGGCTCAGTCATCTTTCCAATGTGTTCACCAGTGAACATATGATGTACAGTCTGTCAGCCAACTTGGTTGGCTTTGCTGAGTTCATAGCACAGCTCCTCAGGCTCAGCAAAAATCATCGGATTCCAGCCATGGTAGGGACAGATAATCACATTGCCTTAGACTTTCTTCCAGCCCAGCAAATAGGCATATGTGCTGTTGCTAACACCTCCCACCATACATGGGTTAGTGGAACAAGAGCTAACTAAAATCTGAAGGCAAACTCACTGGCTGCAGATTCTATGTGGGAATTCAACTGTCTCCCAGGAGTAAGTATGCAACCATTACTTCAGGCAGGCCTGATCACCCTTCTTGGAGTAATGGTATGTATAAGTGAAGCTCTTCTAATGTGCTACAGCTGCTGGTGTTCCCAAACCTTTACTGTTAACACTACTGAAGGTGATGGGCTGGTAGGCCGGACCTGAACTGAGATGGGAGGTGGGTTTATATTGTAGAAGATAATGTAGAGGAGTGGGCTAGGCCTGGTCGAAAGGCCAAGGGGTGGACTGTAAAAAAATGTCTATGACTTCCCTAAGTAGCCCTCACCCAGACCTCACCTACCGCCACTTTTCTATTGTGTGTCATTCCACAACCTGGGGGAGATGTTAAGTCTAATGAAAAGGCCCAGCCAGATCTTAAACCTGGAAACTGAGAACAAGCCACCCCAAATGCTTATCAGAAAAGGAATTCCCAGGAGCAGGGCCCCCGACCCCTGAGGAGGAAAAAACTCAAAAGTACACTGTAGATTGGTCTCATTTCTCTGGTGTTACATGTAGAGCTGCCATCTATTGATCCCAACTCAGAGCAGTTTTCTGCTGGGAGACTGGCCATGATGGGATTTCTTCCCCTGCTCTTTTGGACTGTTTAAATGACACGGATATTTGCCCTTTCTGGACTCATTATTCTGTACAATAAAGGGATCATTTGCTGAAAGTTTCTGTTGTGCCTTGAACCTGTGTTCTCATGAAGCACCACTATAGCAACTCACTCCAAACACTACTCCCTTCTGAGTTCATGCACATTTGAAACCAGATTGCTTCCTAAGTATGCAATGTCTAGCAATCAACCTACATAAGAATGTAGGTAACTTAGAGGATAATCTCAGACTTTTCCTTCAATGAGTGAAGACATTTCAGAAGTTCATTGGTGTAATACAATGATATATCCCCTTCAGAAGATAGGCACACATGATTGAATGCAAATGTATACTGTGTCATGGGACTCAGATTTCCTAAGTGATAACTTTTGCTAAATAAGTATTTTAAGTGGAAACTAAACTCTCACAACCAGGATAGGATTAGTTGAAAGAATGATCCTGATGAGGCAGGATAGACTAGAGACCTGAGGAGGAAGGGGGTGGAAAATCTAATTAGCCTGGTAAGAGAAACTGAGGCATTGGCCAGTTTACTAGCATTAGCCTGCTGAGTCACACAGGCAAGTTAGGAAAGGACAGCTTACAAGCACACACACACCCAAAGGCTGCATTATCAAAACGCAGCCAGCAAAGAGGGAAGGAGCGAGAGAGGCATCACCACCACCCATCTAGTTTTTCAGGTTACCCCACACCTCATGGACAGCAGCCAGAAGCCAATCACCACTGGACTGCACCCCCGCACACAACCCTGGATCCCCTCACCCTAAGCCCTTGCTTATCAGTGCAGACCCTGGCATCCTGTACCTCCATAAAACAGGGAATCCCAGGGTAGACACATTTTCTCCCTTGAAAATGCCTGCCTTCAACTCTGAAAGGTGTACTTTCTTTTTCTTGTTTATTCCTCAATAAATTTTCTGCCTGCCTAATTAATTTGTGGCTCATCCTTGAATTCTTTCTTGTGATGATGCCAAGAACCTGGACACTGGCCACCATCTCCAATAACTCTGAATCCTTCTCTTTGTGATTCTCTATTATGGGATGTTAGTGGGCTAGTAGGATACGTAGGGATCATTTATCAGATAACCATAGGGAAGGGAGGCATAGGCCACTGTAGCTTTGAAAAGCTCTCTGGGTGACTCACACACATTGTCTCTCTCACCTTCTACCCTACCCTGCAGATGAAATGGGCCAGCTCTTTCTTAATTTTAACCTTTATTTCTATCTCTTTATTGTTTAGGAAACAAATTCAGTAAAGGTCCTGTTGTAGTCTGGCAGTTTGATGTAATTATGAATTCCAAAAATAGAAATTGGATCATGCTTGTAAACTGGTCTGCTAATCTGGGCATGATTAAGTTATGATTAGGGTGTTAACTGGGCCACATCAGTAGGGCGTTGAGCCCTACCCCTTGGTGGGTGGGGGAATCAAATATAAAAGGCAAGGCAAAAGACAGAACAGTTTTTGATGTTGGAGTTCTGGTGAGAAAGGAGAGAAGGTCCCAGGGTAGAGATGAGCCATTCAACTGAGAGTTCACAACTGGCCTTGTGTGGAGAAGCAAAGCCTAGAGAGCCTCATAGTCTACAGCTGACCTTGTGGAGGAAACAGAAGCGCTAAGCCCAGAGAGAAATGCAGCCCTGGGAAGAGAGGAACCCAAGAAGCCTGAACCCTGGCAAACGCTGGCAGCTGTCTTGCTCCAACATGTGCCAATGGACTTTGGTGAGGGAAGAAACTTATGCTTTATGGTCCGGTAACTGGACATCTACCCCAAATAAATATCCTTTATAAAGACCAACCAATTTCTGGTATTTTGCATCTGCACCCCTTTGACTAACTAATACAGAATTTGGTACCGAGGAGTGGGGAAGTGCTTTTGCAATTACCAAAATGTTGGAACAGTTTTATAAATGGGTAAGGGGTATTTTTTGGAGGAATTGTGAAATGCTTGATGGAAAAGGCCTAGATCTCTTTGAAGAGACTGTTGATAGTAATATGGATGTTAAAGAGAATTTCTATGATGCCTTAGAAGTAAATGATAAAACTATTATTGGAAACTGGGGGAAAGGCGATCCATGTTCTAAAATTGCAGAGAACTTAGCAAGATTAACTCCTGGTATTACACGGCAGACAGAATTTGGAAATGGTGAACCTGAGCATTTAGCTGAAGGACGTTCCAAGGTAAACTCGGAAAATGTGGCTTGCAGCTTATAGCAAAATACTAGATGAGCAAAATACACTAAGGACTGAACTTTTGGGCACAAAGAAAAAAAAGTTTCTGGAAATCAAGTTCCCAGATGAAAGTGCCCCATTTGAAGACTTAGCTAAACCTGGGACTTTTAAATCAGAATTGAAGATGCAGTTATCTAGGAAAGACTTGTGGAAAGTCTTACTGTCTGATGACTTGGACCCCTGCTTCCTGCATGCTAAACCAACAAAGTTTTTGAGAGCACTGTATGAACAAAAACACTGTTAACTTGGACTAAAAAGGAAATGGAAAGGACAGATGGAAGGAGAAACAGCTTTAAGAAGAAAACCAGGGAAGCTAAGATCTGGAACTAAGACATCGCCTTGGGCCAAGAAAGGAGACCTACCCATGTGTACAGAGAGGGTGAGTTTACCCCAGCAGTTGAAGAGGGTGGATGTTCCCACCCGATGTTCAGGAAGAGTTTTGCTGCCTCAGGGTGCAGGGAGGGTGGAGCACATTCCTCAAAGATTAGGGAGGTTAAGGTCAGTACCCCATAGGTATGAGAGGAGTGCTTCTTCCCCCATGGATTAGAGAAGGCCAGGTGGTCAACCCATTGCTCTGAGAGGGTTGAACCTGTATGCCAAAGGTTAGGGAAGGCCAGGTGGTCAACTCGTTGCTCTGAGAGGGTTGAACCTGTATACCAAAAGTTAGGCGGAATGTTGTCTTCACCTCAGTGTACTAAAGGACCTAAGACTCTAACCCAAAGATTGGGTAAGGTGTGGCAATCACCCCAACACTCTTGGAGGGTGAGGTCCAGAGCTTGGTCAACACCCAGATGCTTGCTGAGGGTGGAACCAAGAAAGCGGCTGTTGGGCAAGCCTATGGAAAGGGTGGATCCCCATGTGGCCCCAAGGAGAAGAAACCATCATCTTAAGAATGACTCTCAGACTTTGAAATCAAATGGAGGATGCCCTGCAGGTTTACTGAACTGTAGATGACCCATGACTCATGTTTAACCTCCCAGTTTCTCCTTATGGTAATGAAAATGGTTATTCTTTGCTTTTCCATTTGTGTATTGGAAGCTGGTAAATTGTAAGTTTCAGAGGTCTATAGCAGACATGACTTTGCCTCAAGACGAACTGTATTACTTTAAAATGATTATGATATGATTTTGTACTTGCATTGTTACTGATTTAAGGTTTTTTGAATATTGTAATGTGTTTTTGGAATTCAGAGGGTGGAGTGTTGCAGTCTGGCAGTTTGATGTAATTATGAATTCCAAAAATAGATATTGGATCATACTTGTAAACTGGTCTGCTAATCTGGGCATGATTAAGTTATGATTAGGGCTTTAACTGGGCCACATCAGTAGGGCATTGAGTCCCACCCCTTGGTGGGTGGGGGAATCAAATATAAAAGGCAATGCAAAGGACAGAGAGAAGGCCCTGGGATAGAGTCGAGCCATTCGCCTGAGAGTTCACAGCTGACCTTGTGTAGAGAAGCAAAGCCTAGAGAGCCTCATAGTCTACAGCTGACCTTGTGGAGGAAACAGAGGAGCTAAGCCTGGAAAGAAACGCAGCCCTGGGAAGAGAGGAACCCAAGAAGCCTGAACCCTGGCAAAAGTCTGCAGCTGTGTTGCTCCAACACGTGCCAATGGACTTTGGTGAGGAAAGAAACTTATGCTTTATGGCCCAGTAACTGTGGACTTCTACCCCAAATAAATACCCTTTATAAAAACCAACCGATTTCTGGTATTTTGCATCAGCACCCCTTTGGCTGACTAATACAGGTCCCATTGAGGTTTTTTTCCTTACTCTAAATCTGTGTGTGTTTCCAGGACCGTTTTCTGCCAAATGATATATTCAAATTAAAATAATTAATAAATGTGACTCATACATATATGGGGATTCACTCACTGAGTTTTGAGTAGTTTCATTTCTCATTAATAGTCCCTGTGTGGCTGATTTCAGAGCTTGTGAGCATAAAGTGACCAATCCATAACTTCTTTGAATTTATGCTGCTGGGGTTTGAGTGATGCATTACAATGTAATATCATACCTTCAGTACTTCTATCAAAGAGAGAAGAAAATAAGCTGCCTTTCAAGAGAGTTACAAAGCCATGGAAACAGATAGAAAAGTCTCCAGACAGCAAGATTTTATGGTTTATTCTTAGACTAAAGACATGTAGGAGTTGAGATACCTTTTGAATAAGCAATTTATTTTCTTAAAAAGAATTTTTCCTTAATTGTATCCTTTATATATGCAAGCACTCTCTTAAGGAAACTGCAAACAAAAAGTCTAAGGAATTCATTCTTTAAAAATAAACAATACTAGAACAAAATATTCAGGACGATAATATAGAATTTTTCTCTAAAGAATAACTACTAAACCAGAATTAAATGTAATAATAATCTTAATAGTGATTTTGCTAGTATTTTTAATTTTACTATCTAAAAGATTACATTATTATAGGTTAATGAAATATTATTCTCTTTTATTGGATTTTGTTAAATAATACTTAACCATCCTTGACAGATAAGGATACCATCTTACTTTACAAAAGCAATTTAATTTGCCGATTATTAACTATACTAAGTATTCAGCTTTTCTTTTAATGACATAAAATTTGGCTTATATTGTGCTGATCAAAGACTGAAGTGAGGCAAGATTGGGAAAACTACCAATGATTATCATAGAATATATAACAGGCAAAAATTAGTGTTTAGCAGAACTAAAATGCCACTAAAGTATTTAGAAAACAATGCATGTTTTAATTTGAATATTCAATTATGTAGGTAGTTTCAACTGATAAGCTTTCTACATTTCACTTCAAGTATTCTGATAACTACAAATTGTTATATCCTGGCATAGTCAGGTTGTTGTTTTTTTTTGTTGTTTGTTTTTTTCAGTAAAACAACTCAATACTTCAGGAGGTCATGTTTCCATAACTATTAATACATATTTATTAGGCACCTGTTTCCTAATTGATTCTATATATAACATAAAAAGCATATTAATTTCTTCTATTTATTATCATGTTTGTTTATCATTTAGTTGCATTTAACATAGCTCAGAGCTTTAATTATTCAAAATAATTAATAAAATCAATAGAATTAATAAATTATGTTGCATACTAATTTAACTAAATAAAATAAAAGTAAGCTAATGTGAAATATAAATCTCAGGGTAGTAGGTTGTATATGAACAGCTATATAACTTTGCCATAATAAGTGGAATACTGTTAATAAAACACATTTCCCATTTGTTTTATATAAATATTTGATGTGCACACACATGCATATGTATATCAACTCACAGTTCAATTAAATTACTAAAATTTATATTATTTGTAATCATAAAATAATTTAAACTGAGAAATAATGTCACTTTAATTCAAAGAAATTTTAGATGAGCAATAACTAGACATTTGATCAGTTATTTTTAAGTATTTGTAATATGCCATTGATGTGGCTAAATAGACACAAAACAATTTAAGTTTCCAAATTTAATAAAACAAAAATTGGTGCTTTATTCTCTATAAAGACATGATATATAAATTGTATTGCCTATACCTTTGTGAATTGTCTATACCTTTACATGGTTATACCGTAAAAATAATCTGAGTATTAGGATTTAAGTCAAAATTACTCCATTAGCAGTAGGAAACTAATTTTGAACATTTTTATGCAAAGGTTATAAAATAATTAGTTTTAACTAACTTTTGAAAATTTCAGGCCTAATTATATTTTTGGTTTGTTTTGCACATCTTTGAAATACTAAGAGAAGATTTAAACCTTATAAAAATTCTATAAGAAGCAGTAGGTCTGTTGAATGATGGCGTGGCAGTTTATTATTTATGAATTCCAAAAAGAAATATAGATTATGTTTGTAAACTAATCTATTAGTTCCTCTTGGCATGATAACTCTTTGATTTGTATTAGATTCAGCAGGGACATCTGATTAAATTCTTTTAAGTTTAGGGCTTTGATTCAACCAAGTCATTAGAGTACAATTCAGCTTTGAGTCTCAGCCCCCTTGGTGGGCTGATAAAACAGACTATCACATGGAAGTAGGCACACAGAAAAAGACAAGACACAGGAAGAGAGATAGCTCATTAGACATGGCAGAGGCCTTGGGAAGAGAGATGAGCCTGATAGTCTACAGCTGACCTTGTGAAGAGAACAGAGCAGCTAAGCCCAGAAAGAACTGAGCTCTGGGGACAGAGACAACCCTTATGCCAGCCTACAGCTGAGATCAGAAGAAACTGGGACCATGGAGCCTTAAGAGGAAGAAGAAAGGCTGAACCCTGGCAGACATCACCCGCCATCTTGCTTCAACATGTGGCAAATGACTTTGGGTAAGAAAGTACCTCCTATGGTACCTTGAATTGGACACTGTAGGGTCCTGTGACTGTAAGCTTCTACCCTAAATAAATACCCTTTATAATAGCCAACAGAGTTCTGATACTTTGCATCAGCACCCCTTTGGCTGATTAATAAAGATGCTTTACTTGTATATTTCACATGTATTTTGGTGTGATTTTATGGTAAGAGTACTAAATCAGTATGGTCCGGTTTCTCGATAGGCTTGTGTGCAGTGAAATGCCAAGAGGCTAGCCTAATTTATACTTCACCCCCCTGCATTATTGACAAATCTCAAAGGTATATTAACTCCATTTAGTTCAATTATCCAGAACTCAATATAAGACTGTGCTGTTTGAACAGCAAAGTATATTCTCAAAGAATTGCTTAATCACATCTGAAATGAGTACCTTGTTCTTTGGTCTACATCAAAATTTGATTTTGGAGTATTTATTAAGGCAAAATAGCTAAAGTGAGAATCTCTGAAGGGAGCAATTTTACTACGACCCGTTACTTCTCTTTAAGGATGAGGTGTTTGGCTTCCACATTAAACACAGAGATATCTTTAAAATGGGAAGCATACAGGTAATCATAGGAACAGGAATTGAAAACTGATATTATAGGAAGAGGGTAATTTGAAATGGATAGAATAAAGAGCATAGCATTTTTTAAAACAATACCTTTAGGAAACAGTTGGTCTGAGAGCTGTAGAAGCACAATTGCAATTTCTGGAACTCCCTTGAAAACCTAAATATTTAAAATAATTAGTATCAAATTTCCATAAGATGATATCTAAACTAATTAGTCACCAAATTACAAATTAGCATTAAAAGTAATTGCTATTACTTTCTAGATGACCAAGATGGCTGCATAAAATGCTCCAGGGTGTTGTTCTCCCACAGAATCTTTGAAAAACTAGCAAAAACCAGCAAAGCCATCTTCCTCAATACTCTGGAATAAAGTTAAAGGGTTGTAGTAATAGGTGAATACTGAATCAAGAAAACATAGCTTTTTAAATGGTGGGAGTAGTTCATGGTGCCTTTGCTGACCATTACTCCAACCCTCGCCAGTATGGGGTGTGGCCAGCCTGTGGTCCCATTGAGGGTCTTTATCCCTACTGTAAATTGAGAAGAGTAACTTCTATGCACATGCTGGGGTGTCTGTGTGTAAGTGCCAGTCTAATGGGTAACAGCCTGAAAAACTGAACCAGGATAGTTATTTCTGGTTCACCCACCCAAAACTTGCCCTGTAGGCAGAAGTAGCTTATGGATAACTAAAGCAGTACAAGGAACAATTAATCAAAGTGACATAGGGCAAAAGATTACTGGCTTTAAGAGATACACACAGGAAGAGGAGAAGTCTACTTCATAGGGAGTAGAGGGGATACTTGGGTTCCTAAAAATGGGGGAAATCCTAAGGCTACAAGTGGATGCAACCCCAGGACAAGATACAGGCACAGAAAAGACAAAGAGGACCTGCACTTCACTCTCACCTATAACTGACTCTTCTTGATATGAGGGCCATATTCTAAAGGAGAACACGAGCCAATGAAGAGGTAATTTTCAATGCCTGGGAAAAGTGGTTTATGCTTTGGTTTGTTTTTGTTAACTCCTGGCACTCAGGGAAATCTCTGTCATATTATTTACTGGCTACAAATGTAAAAAACAGAAAACTCAGGGATTAAATCTCAAAGCTCACTAAAATATTAAATGTACAATGTGAAACAAAAGATGACAAGACAAACCAAGAAACAGGAAATGATGGCCCATCTACAGAAACAGGATAAAATTCAGAAATCATTAGACTTTGGACATACCAGGAAAAAAGACAAAAAATGGTTTTCAATATGCTCAAGGAGATCAAGTAAAATACAGCAAAAACAAAAAACAAAAACAAAACAAAACTAAAGGCTAGCAAGAAAATGATGATTGAACAATATGATAATCATAATAAAGAGATAGAAATTTTAAAAAAGGAAGCAAACAAATTCTGGAGTTGAAGATCACAATAACTGAAATGAAAAATGCCCTAGAGGATTTTAAGATTTTAAGAGCAGCTCATATCTGACAGAAGAAAAACTCAGTGAGCTCAAAGGTAGAACAATTGAAATGATTCAGGCAGAGGAGTAGAAAGAACAAGAATGAAAAATAAAACATGAACAGAGATGAAGAGAACTGTGGGACACCATCAAACATACCAATTTACACATTATGGGGGTCCTAGAAGAAGAAGAAAAAGACATAAGGGGCAGAAGGAATATTCAAAAGAAATAATATCAGAAAACATCCCAAATTTAACAAAAGATATGGATATACACATTCAAGAATCCCAACAAACCCCGAACAATATAAACTCAAAGAGAACCCGAGTACAGACACATGGTGGTCAAACTGTTGAATGCCAGGGACAAAGATAGAGTTCTGAAAGTCACAAGAAAAAAATAACATGTACAAGGGAGCCCCAATATGAGTAAGTGCTGATTTCTCATCAGAAAGCATGGAGGCAAGAAAACAGTGGGAACAAATATTAAAAAGTACTGAAAAAAACAATTGTCTACCAAGAATTTTATATCTGATGAGACATCTTTCAAAAATGAGGACAAGATAAGACATTCCCAGAAAAACAAAAGTTGAGGGAGTTCTTCACCACTAGACCTTCTCTATGAGGCAGTCAGTAAGATTTCGAGGAAAGGACAGTAGACAGTGGCTTGAAGCAGCATAAGGAGATAAAGACCTTTGGTAAAGGTAACCATATGGGTATTTATAAATGCTGTATTGTACCTTTTGGTATGTAACTCCACTTTTTACTTCCTACAGATTCTAAAATGCAAATCCATAAAACAATGATAAATCTATGGCTTTGATATACAACTCTTTATATAACTTTATACATTAGTAGCAGGAGACTTCAATACACCACTTTTTAATAATGAATAGAACATTGAGACAGATGATCAATCAATACACAGAAAACTTTAATGATACTATAAAACAAACAGACCCAACAGACAGTTATAGAATATTTAACCCAGCAACAGCAGAATGTACACTGTTGTCTAGTTTCTATGGGTTATTCTCTAGGATGAACCATATCTTAGGTCCCCAAACAGGTCTCAATACATTTGAAAACATTGAAATCATACAATGGAATGGAGATAGAAATCAATAATGGAGAGAACTGGAAAATTCACAAATATGTGGAAATTACACACTACATTCCAATAAGTCAAAGAAAAAAATCACAAAGGAAATTAGGAAATTATCTTGAGGTGAATGGAAACAAAAACACAATATACAAATATTTATGGGTTGCAGCAAAGGCAGTGATGAGAGGAAAATTTATGGCTTTAAATCCTTACATTAAAAAAGAAGAAATCTCAAATCTGAGATAGAACCTCACAATTGGAGGATCTAGACAAAGAAGAGCAAACTAAATCTAAAGCAAGCAAAAGGAAAGAAATAAAGATTAGAGAGGTGTGGCAGTTTGGCAATGTTTATGAATTCCAAAAATAGATACTGGATTATGTTTGTAAACTGGTCTGTACCTGGGCATGATTAAATTATGATTAGGGCTTTGATTGGGTCACATCTGTAGGATGTTGAGTCCCCGGGAACTCACAGATAAAACTACATGGTAGAGCAGAGGAGTGAGTTGGAGTCTTGATGCTGAGTTTTGAGCTGGAACCCGGGAAGTGAACACACAGGAGAAGAACACAGAAGGGTAGAGGTAGTTCCTTAGACATGGCAGAAGCCCTGGAGTAGGGTGGGGAGTTGAGGTGGGGTGGGTAGAGAGAGAGAGAGAGAGCGCGCGCATGTGCGCAAGCTGTTTGCCTGATAGTCTACAGATGGCCTTGTGGAGAGAGCCCAGCAGCTGAGCCCAAAGAGAAATGGAACCCCAGGAAGAGAGGAACCCAAGAAGCCTGAACTCTTGGCAGATGTTGGCAACCATCTTGCCCCAACATGTGGCAATAGACTTTGGTGAGGGAAGTAACTTATGCTTTATGGTCTGGTAACTGTAAGCTTCTACCCCAAATAAATACCCTTCATAAAAGCCAACGGATTTCTGGTATTTTGCATCAGCACCCCTTTGGTTGACTAATACAAGAGGAAATAAATGAAATGGAGAATAAAATCAATAGAAAGGATCAACAAAACAAAAAATTGATATTTTGAAAAGACCAGTACAATTGAAAGGCCTTAACTAGAATGAATAAGAAATAAAGAGAACACAAGTAACTAAAATCAGAAATGAAAGGGGGGAAATTGCTATACACCCCACAGAAATAAAAAGCATTATAAAAGGATACTATGAACAACTGTATGCCAAC
The DNA here is from genome assembly GCA_029593785.1 of Cabassous unicinctus. Taxonomy (NCBI): domain Eukaryota; kingdom Metazoa; phylum Chordata; class Mammalia; order Cingulata; family Chlamyphoridae; genus Cabassous; species Cabassous unicinctus. The sequence goes on along the minus strand of JAQZBX010011760.1, from coordinate 9,303 downwards.
AAATTAGAAAACCTAGACAAAATGGATGAATTCCTAGATATACTAAAATTCAGACACTAACTCAAGGAGAAATTGAACATCTGCACAGACCAATAACAAATAGAGAGACTGAATCAGACATCAAAATTCTCCTAACAAGAAAAGCCCAGGACTAAATGGTTTCACTGGTGAATTTTACCAAACATTCCAAGAAAAATGAACACCAGTCCTGCTCAAACTTTTCCAAAAAACTGAAGAGGAGGGAGTACTTCCCAACATTTCATGAGGCCATTACTCTAATACCAAAGCCAGATAAAGATATCACAAGAAAAGAAAATTACAGACCAATATCCCTTATGAATATAGGTGCAAAACTCAACAAAATACTAGTAAACTGATTCCAACAACACATAAAAGAAGTATACACCATGATCAAGTGGGATTTATCCGACAGATGCTAAGGGTGGTTTAGCATAAGAAAATCAATCAATAAAATACACCACATTAATAGAATGAATGGAAAATCCACTTGATCATCTCAATTGATACAGAAAAGGCATTTGACAAAATCCAGCACAACTTCCTGATAAAAACATTAAGAAAACCAGGGATAGAAGGAAATTCCCTTCATATGATAGAGGGCATATATGAAAAACATACAGCTAACATTTATGTCTTAGTTTATAAAAGCTGATGGGAGCAATATACAAGAAATGGGTTGGCTTTTATAACGGGAATTTATTAAGCTAAAAGCTTGCAGTTCTGACTCTGTGAAAATGTCCAAATCAAAGCATCATCAGAGATACTGTCTCAAAGAAAGGTGGCTGCTGGCAATCCTGGACACCTGCTGTGTGGCAAGACACAGTGGCAGCAGTTCTGGGTCTCTGTCTCCATCTCCAGGCTTTGTTCTTCCCAGAGCTCAGCTGCGGGCAATCAGGCATATGGCTAATCGCTCTCCTCTCCTCCCAGCCTCCTCTTCTACAGTCCCTTGGGATTTTTCTGTCTCTTTTGCTTTTTCTCTGTGTGTCTCTGCTTTCATTCTTCATTTTGTAAAGGACTCCAGCAAGAGGACCAAGACCTACTCTGCATCATGCCTCACTGTAGCAATCCAATCAAAAACCCCCAGCTGAACTCAATTCAATCAAAGAGTCCCACACCCACAGGAATGGATCAACTCCAAGAACATTATCTTTTCTGGGGTCCACAAACAGCCTCAAATTTTCACAATATGTTCATCATGAAAGACTGAAAGCTTTCCCTGTAAGTTCAGGAACAAGACAAGGATGCCCACTGTCAATACTGTTATTTAACAATTTATTGGAAGTTCTAGCCAGAGCAATTAGGCTAAAAAAGAAATGAAAGACATCTAAATGAGAAAAGAAGTAAAGCATTCCCTTTTTGCAGATACTATGATCTTATCCATAGAAAATCTGTAAAAACCCACAACAAAATTACTGCAACTAAAAAATGAATTAAAAGAAAGGTGGGGTATAAAATATCAACATGTAAAATTCAGTAGTGTTTCCATAAACTAGTAATGAGTAATCAAAAGGGGAAATCAAGAAAAAATTCTATTTATAATGGCAACCAGAAGAATCAAATATCTACAAATAAATTTAACCAAGGATATAAAGGACTTGTACATGGAAAACAAAAACATTGTTAAAAGAAATCAAAGAAGACCTAAATAAATTGAAGGACATTGTATGTCCATGGATTGGAAGACTAAATATTGTTAAGATGTCAATTCTATCCAAAGCAATTGACAGATTCAATGCAATCCCAATAAAAATTCCAACAGCCTTCTTTGTAGAAATGGAAAAGCCAATTATTAAATTAATATGGAAGGGCAAGGGGCCCAAAATATCCAAAACCATCTCAAAACAGAAATTTGGAGGACCTATCCTTACTGACTTTAAAACTTACTACAAAGCTACAATTATTAAAATAGCAAGGTACTGGCATAAGGACATACTTATAAGCTAATGGAATCAAATTGAGAATTCAGAAATAGACCCTCACATCTATGGCAAATTGATTTTTTGACAAGGGTACCAAGTCTACTCATTAGGGAAAAATAGTCTTTTTAATAAATGGTTCTGGGAAAATTGGATATACATATGCAAAAGAATGAAGCAGGCCCCTACCTCACACCATATACAAAATAAAAATTAACTCAAAATGCATCAAAGAGCTAAATATGATTACCAGATCTATAAAACACCTAAAAGGAAACATAGGGAATTATCTTCTGGAACTTGTGTTAGGCAATGGTTTCTTAGACTCTACTCCAAAAACATGAACAACAGCAACTAAATAACTAAATGGCAGTTCATCAAATTTTAAAAGTTTTGTGCATCCAAGGACTTTATCATGAAAATAAAATAACAACCTACACAATGAAGGAAAATATTTTGGAATGCATGTCCAATAAGTTCTTATATATAAGGAAATCCCTAAACTAAAAAACAAAAAAGACAAACATTCCAATTAAAAAATAGGCAAAAGACTTGAATAGACATTTCTTAAAGAATAAATACAAATTGTCAATAAGACCATGAAAAGATGTTCAACATTATTAGACATCAGGGAAATGCAAATCTAAATATAATGCAATGTTCATACCCTCTAGAATTGCCGCTATTTAGAACACAGAAAATAAACGTTGGAGAGGATATGGAGAAATAGGAACACTCATTCATTATTGGTGGGAATGTAAAATGGTGCACACTGTGGAAAATATTTTGTCAGTTCCTCAGAAATTTACATGAATAACCATATTCCCTAGCATTTCCACCTCAGGTGTATACCCAAATGAGTTGAAAGCAAGGACTTAAACAGATATTTATGTAGTTATGTTCATAGTGGCATTATTCACAATTGCCAAAAGAGGGAAGCAATCCAGGTGCCCATCAACAGATGAATGGATAAACAAACTGTTGCATATGTATGCAGTAGAGTATTATGCAACCATAAAAAGAATGAAACTATGATACATGCTACAAAATGGATGATTCTTGAAGACATGTTGCATGAAATAAGCCAGATACAAAAGGTCAAATATTGTACTATCTCATTAGTATGATGTAATTAGTATAAGCAAATACATACAGTCAAAAGCTATAATACAGGTTTCCAGGGATTGGAATGGAGGTAGGGAATGGGGAGGTAATGTTTACTTGGTACAGAGTTTCTGTTTGGGGTGATGGAAAAGTTTTGGTAATGGCAGCACAACTTTGTGAATGTAATTTACATCTTTGAATTATATATTTGTGGTTAAGAGGGAAAATTTTATGTTGTACATATTTTCCTGGAAAACATTTTTTAAAAAACACATAGGACTGTATGACACAGTGAACTCTAAAGTAAAATATGGGCTGAAGTTAATTGTATATTATAATAATATTACTTCATCAATTCTAACATAGGTACCACTCTAAAACAAAGTCTAATAATAGGGAAAACTCCTTCTGTGAGGGGGGCTATAAAGGAACTTGTATTTTTGCATGATTTTTCTGTAAACCTATAACTTTGCTATTATATAGATATATATATATATTTTTTTTTTAAGATTTATTTATTTATGCCCCCCTTGCTGCTTGTGTTTGCTGTGTCCATTCGCTGTGTTTTTTCCGTGTCTGCTTATCTCCCCCTTGCTGTGAGGTCCCGCTGCATCAGCCCACCGCGCCGCGTGGGCTGGCCTGCTCTCACAAGGAGGCCCCGGGAAGCGAACCCGGGGCCTCCCATATGGTAAACGGGAGCTCTATCGACTGAGCCACACCCGCTTCCCGCTATTATATTTTTAAAGTAACTGATATTAATATAGCACTCAAAAGTATTTGTTGAGCCCATTATATGCTTAGTGCTGGGGAAGACAAAAAAAATTCTTCTACAACAAATACCATAGTCTCTGCCCTTGAAGAATTTGAAGTCAATTTTTTAAAAAAAATCATGAAGTAGGGATTGGAATTCTTATTGTGAGAAGACAGTGATACAAAAATTAACAATAATAAAATAAAGTAAAAGTTCAAAAGTTGGTGATTGTGTTGTAAAACAGGCAACCTCATGTAAATTATTTTAAAAAAAGGAAATATGTTAATGTAGAGTCTTGAAAACTCATGACTCAAATGAGTAATTCCACTTTTAGGACTTTATTTCAAAGAAATTTTTGGGAGTGCTGTGATAGATTTATATTCTAAGAGGTTTCAGTGAAGCTTTCCAAAGGTCAAATAATAGATTACTTAAGTATAGGACAATCTTGGGAAGAAATCTCACGTACCTATTAAAATTGCATTAAAAAATGAATCAACTTTTCTAGGTTCCCCTCCACCTCTACAGAGTCCCCCTCTACCCCACCTTACCCTCCCCCCAAAAAGACTGCTACTAAGTATACAATTATCTTATAATAGAATTATGGTTTCTAGAATGCTGCCTCCTACTATTGATATCTTTAAATTTGGCTTCAAAATGGACTTCTCATATTTTCACTTCTGGCTTCTTTTACCAAAAATTGATCGCAGAAACCCAGCAAAAATCTGGAAAGCTCATCTTGAATTTCCTCACACAACTGATGATAGTAATAGTGTTTTGCCCATCCAAGGTGAGATTTTTATAGGTTGCAAAAATTATCTTCCAATACTTTAATATAATTACCTGTATGTCTTCCAAATTGCCTTTAATTATGTGTTCTATTTCTTGCTACACTATTAGTGCCAAAATGACACATCAACATCTTTTTTAACAAGTCGGAGTTTCACAGCGTACATAATACTATTGCAATTAACCGATGATGTCCATTAGTGGACAATGAAGTCAGTTGTCTCTTCTACTACAAGGATTGAATACAATTAAGCAAAACAAGTCTGGCCATGGTCTACCACAGTGGAAAGTTTAAAGGAATGGATATTAAAGTTTGTGAATGAATTCAATAAGGTGGCACAGTCTATATCGGTACACTGAATGATGGTCCAAATATCAAAAGATGCCTTGATTCTTGATCTTGCAAGAAGTTGGGAGAACTCATGCTTATCCATCTGTTCTTTTAATGGAATATATAGCATTGAAAGTAATGTATAATCTGTCTCTACAAATTTGGTTAGTCTAGGTATGTCACATAAGTAAAATTATACAATATTTTTGTGTGTCTGGCTTATTTCATGCAATATGATGTCTTCAAGGTTCATCCATGTTGTAGTATATCCTGGAAAATTTAGAGTTTTATATATGTTACTACTATAAAAAGTTTTTAAAAAACAAACAAAAATATCAAGGTAATGTGGAAAGAAGAAAGTGAAGGAATAAAAGTGTTCTTGAGTACGGTGTATATCTGAAGAGTGTGGATGTGGATGTGTGAGGCTGGGGGGGTGGCTAAAATAACTAACACCTGGGGACTCTGGACCGTTTTACTATTAAATACCAGAGGAAGAGAAAAATCTCCATTTTTATACAAGAAATCACAATGTTATTAAAGAAATGATAGCGGGTACATAGCAGTAATTGCAAAAATGGGTGAGTCAAGCATGAGAAGATTTAAGGCAGGGGTTCTTAACCTTTTTTGTTCCACAGACTCCTTTGCCAGTCAGGTGAAAACCATGGACCCCATACTAAGTCCACACTATACTGTGAATTATTTAATAAATATATCACACCCACACCAACACACCTTCACAAGAATAGTGCTTTTTTGAATTTAAATTGAAGCTCATTGACCCCTTGTTAAGAACCCCTGGTTTAAGGAGTCAATCCTTGGTCCGTGAAAATTCTAGTGTTTCAACACAGCTATGAATGACACCTGGCAAGATCCGTTTTCCTTAGCTCACATCTCCCTATCTGGTATTATCCTCACTTCAGTAGTAGCTCACGGTACAACACAACTAAGTTGACACTGGCATCTGCAGAAGCAGGTGGTTTGATTCTTCCTTTCTCTCCTAAGAATGTCCAGGGATTTTGAGAAAGTTGCCTTGCACAACACTTGGGGACTGGAGCGAACTTTTCCTGCAGTTCTCCTCCACTTTATACTGGAGGAGAACACAGAAGCAGCCAGGGCTTCTTGAATTTGTGGGAATGGTTATTGGGCTGGGACACAGTAGCCATCCTTCAGGCATTGACCTAGGGAGTGCTAACCTCAGGCTTCACTAGAGATAGCAGGGCAGGGGCTACGAAGTTCTCTCACAAGTACCTCTGCCAGTGAGGGTGGTATCCAGCATCAAAGCATCAATCTGACTTCCCTATAATCCAGCAAATTTCAAAGACTCAAAGATTATTTTGTAAATACGTGTTTGTGTACCATGGAATGCTTTGGGTATGAAATATAGAGAACCATAGAAAAAGATTGGATAGCCTGGCTGAAATCATAGATGGGGAGCTGAAATTTACAATCTGCGGTGACTGCCTTTGTACTCTTGGGCATCTGATGCCAGCCACGTACTAATTGCATGCAGAATTATCTTTCCTGCCAGACAGTTGTTCATTGAGTAGGGTTACTAAGTCTTATTCATATTTGGACATCTGATGTTTCGTTATATTAACACATAATATTTATCCAAATTTTCTTTCTTTAAAGAGTAGATTTTCTGTGAGTTAGAGCATAGGCCTAGAACTTAAATACCTTCAGGAGCCAACTAGATAATATAAATGTAGGAATCTATGTGATGTAATATAAGATGAGATGGTGAGAATTAGAATCAACTGAGAGAAGGCATGCCATAGCTATTGTTATATAACAAAGGACTCCAAAACTTAGTGGGATAAACAAATTATTTTAATAAATGATTCCGTGGGTTGTCAATGTGCTCTGGACTCAGCTGGTTGGTTCTGCTGGTGTGTTCTGGGCTTACTCACGAAGCTGCAGTCTCTTGGCAGGTTAGCTGGGAACTGGAAGTTCCTAGATAACCTTATACTTAAGTATGGCTGTTTGCTGGAGCAAAGGGGCAGCTGGATTAGTTTTCTTCACTACATAATAGGCTAATCCAGCTGGATTCCAAAAGCAGCAAGAGTGAGCAGGTACCCCACCCACATCTTGCCTTATGTTTGTTAATGCATTGGCTAAAGCTAGTAAACTTCAACTCGTGATACAAGAAACTGCAAATGTTGTGACCATTGTTTTCATTCTACCACAAAAGACATGCAAATTTTAAAATGTTCTAGAAATTAAAACTTCCTTCTGCCCAAATAAACCACATTTGTGACCACAGTCAGCTTCTGATCACTAGTTTAATACCTCTGCTCTAAATGACCATAATTTTTTGAAGAAACATTAAATTGAGAACATTTTCTCTCCAATTTAAGTCTCTTGCTACGCATTGAATTGTGAATGCATCAATTTTTCATGGGATTTTTGTATTTTAGTAACAAAATCCTTTAAATGGCACCTTAGACGATCTTGTCTTATTGCAAATTCTGTTCCCTTCATTGTGCCTTGTGTTTAATAGTACCAGAAAATGTGACTTCCAGGCTTTCTCCTACAGTTATTCTCTAATGTCATCTTTTTGCCTTATTAATATGCACAAGTCAAATCCTTTTGATTCATAATTACTATTAATAATTTACAGTTTTACCAAGCAGAAAAAACATTTGTTCAGTCACAAGCAGATGTACACCTGGTAAAATGAATGACAAATCACATAATTAGGTGTCTCTGTTCCTCTATAAAAAGCACTGCATTCAGAATATATTCCAAGTTTCATCTTTTTAAAAAATCTGTTTGAAATTTCAAGGAATAACAAACATCCTTGCATGATTTCATAGAGTCCATGAACCCTTATTTTAACTATTATGCTCATCTCATTTTATATCAATGTGCAAAACTGTGATGACATTTCAAAACCTGCATTATTGAGGCAGGACTGAAAATGATAAATTCAATAATATGTATTTTCTTTTAAAATATGATCTGTTATACAGTTACTTATTAAAAAGATTCCTATAGAGTATACATTGTTTCATTTTGAGATTTAATTAAAATTGACACATCAGGATATTTAATAGGCTTTCAATGGAAGTGTGATCAAGTTAAAAATTTTTTGGAACATGCAGCACAACCTATTTCTCAAAATACGAGACATGTAGACCCCTGGAGAAAACACCTGTGAATCTCCTGCAGGCCATAAATCCCAGTTTCTGAAATGTTGTCATGTATAACTATTCACAGATAAGAAAATATATAAAACAAATAATCCCATTACACAATGCAACATTAAATGAGAGTTCTCTATTTGAAAAGGATCCATATCAAAAGGAACTATACAAATAATCGAAGGACCTCAAAGCAGTGACATTGATAACTAAGTTTCAGGGTAACTGAGATAAGAAGGGCTGCAAATTTTAGGCAGATTTTACACTTCCTTTAAATAGAGTTAAGGACTAGCTCAATTGAAGAGAAGCAGGCACCGCTCTCTAGGAAAGCTGCTTGCTGCTCTGCAAATGCCAAGAACCAAGACAGTGATGACAGAGTAAGCTATATCCTCCTGGAGTAGTTAACTTTTATGACACAATATTATTATTTAGCCTTTCCAAAAGGTACACTCTAACTCAAAATTTCTTTTAGAAAAATCAAAACATGTAGAATAATCTAAACTGAACCTAAGGAATGAGCAATGTACTATTACCTAAAAAAATAATTTAATGATACATATAAAAAGACTAATATAAATGTGGTTTATCCTTTTCTCTAGTCCTATTTGCACTTACTAGAGTGAACCTTTAAATGGAGATTGGCTTTCATAGTGTTTCCGTCCTTGTACTGTTTTTCATTTTCTTTTGTCATCATGGTCTGGATTCTTTTCTATATCCCATGCTCTCTCTCACATGACCTTATCACTTCTTTTTATCAGACTTAATATCCATAGCAAAGCTTCTCAGTAATTCACAAATCAGGCTAAAGAGTTCAAACACTTTCTAACTCAAACACAAGAGTTAACCAATAGTATTTGTGTGTGTGTTTGCCCTATTTTGCTATATAAATTTGTAAAGTGGTAGAATTATTAGAGATATTTTGTTTGCTGCTTGCTGAAGCCAATGCACTTTGTGAATGATTCTACAAAATATCTCTTATTGTTATAGTTTGAGGAAAAGGGTATTTACAGATATTTCTGGCTTTGATGTGGTAAATGATATTTACATACTGTGCATTAAAGTATAGGTATTCTCAATATTTCCCCTTCCTCCACCTTCAAAGGAGTTAGTGTGTGTGTGTATTTATGTGTGAAGAAGACTGCTCTGTTTTTTACTCTTTTTAACATTAATCGGGAAGAAAGGAGAGAAAGTAGGATAATAAGCTGCCAAGAAAACATAAACTGTTTTGTATAGCAAGAGCAAGGAGGTGTC
>JAQZBX010011759.1:18563-42289 GCA_029593785.1 Cabassous unicinctus | reverse complement strand
TCCATCCCCCACTAGGTTTCTTCTATGATGAGGTGAATGGCTTGAAAGTGTCCAGAATTGTTACCTGGCAGGGGGTCTACAACTAAGCAAGGGGAGCCCATGCTCCAAGGCAGGTCATCCTCTGTGTCCCCTCCACGCTGCTGCAGGATCAGGTTCCTGTTTCTCCTTCATCCAAATCATCCTTCTTCTCTAGTTCTTTTAAAATTGTTCCTCTACCTTCTCTCTTTCCCCGAACCATATTACACAGCTTTCCAGAGGTGAAAACCTAGTTCTGAAAGAATGCCTCTTTAGAAGAAAAATGGCATCTGGTTCTGATGTTGGCAGTTAATTTAAATCTTTATTTCTGTTTCAGTGTTGAGTAGGGAGTATCCATGGAAGAGAAAATGTGCAGAACAAGGTTATTTCAAGGTATGAACCTTCTATGTGTATTTTGCATGTACTTGAAGGAAAATCAATGACTATTAAAATGATCACCAAGGAAGGACAGCAGGGCACCAAACAAGGTAGCCTAGGCCATCCGACACCCCAGCTTTGCCATAAGGCCACGGAAGTATGGAGAGGTAGAGCTATGGACCTAGTTTGGGTGTGGAAGTAAGCAACAGTGAGACTGCCCAGAGGGTGGTGATGGGCAGGAATCTGAGAGGATCGAAAATAAGAAATGTAGACTGGAAGGAAGGGTTCTTGGTTTTACATACATATAAAATGAAAGCTAAACTTAACTGAGCACATAGTAGTTATCAGGTGCCGTCCTGAATACACTGTATGTATTTAGTTATCTAATTTTCACAGTTATCTTCTAAGGAATAAACCATCTTCATTTTATAAGGAATTTCTGAGGCACAAAGTAAGTGGCAGAGCTGTTCCTCTGAATGCAGGCTCCAGATTCCACATTCTGTTTCATTACACTATGCTCCATGTGAGTTGAAGTGTAAGAGTGGGATAACTTCTGGGGTTCTTCTCCCACTGATTCTGGTGAGGGTACCATTGTTAATAAAATACGTGACTGTATTTTGCATTGTATAATCTGTTCTGCATTGTTGATATCAGCACCTGAAGGACACTATGGGCAGGGAGAAGGCAGAAACTCAAGTTTGCTTGCCTGGTGTCATAGCAAGCCGAGCCAGGATTGGAGGAAGCTAGACAGCACCTAGCTTAGATTTCTCTCCTTTCCCTTCCCAGCATCCTGGTGAGTTGAGCCCTCCTGAAAGAGAGATACCAGGGGTCAACATTGTTTACATGGCAAATTATGTAAGTAGCCAGCAAATTAAACATATGTCTTGTGAGAAAATCAAAGCACAGAGTTACTTTTGTCTCTGCCATTCTTTGACATTGTATTCAGGGAGCGCCATCTTTCCTTGTCTCTAGATGAAAACTTCAAAAGTTCCAGTGGTTTCTGCAGATTCAAAGTTAATAGACTAACTGATAATGGTCAATTTAAGTTAAGATGGTCAATTTCAGTATTTGGAATGTCAAGATGTCAAGTCCCATATAATAGATAAAACTTCAGTGGATCTTTGTGGTTTGGAAGAGAACATCTCACATTTTCTCATAGAAGCATTTCTAACAGCAAGAGAGAAAACTGTGTATTCTTGTGGCAAGGAGGAACTTACACTTGGCAAGGGTTTTGGAAATGCAGCCCTTGGGAGGATGTTGTAGGTGAAAAATTTCTTTGATGCTTCTTATTTTATCTTAAAAGTTTATATCTTTCATTTATCTTCATAATGTATCAGGCCTTAAGAGAGTTCAAATGTTTTAAATTGTTTACTGAGAAAATTACTATATTTCTCTCTTCCCTACCTCCCCAATCTCTGAGTACAGGTCAGGTCCAAAAAAACATCCATGTGTATCCCATGGTGTTGCGTTACTCTTTCAACCTGTTGCCTACATCCAGCTCAGGAAGCCCAGGCCAGGTCTACAGGGTCTAAATTCAAAATCATGCCACTAAAAATGTCCAACACTCAAGCACATATGCCAAACGATAAAATCTCTTTAATGTTTGTTGTGGACTCATAGATATCTGTTATGTAACTTTCTATGCATTTTTGTATGTTTGAAACATTTCGTATTTAAACAACAAAGATAAAATCTACACAGTCTATCCCCTAACTACATCTCCAAACTTATCTCCTTTCACTTCTCCTGTTTCCTGTGCATAGTTTTGATTTCAAATCTTTACTTATTCCATTCTTCTGCATGAAATTCCTTCCTTCCTCTTTTCTGCTTGTCTGAGCCCTATACTTTTTTGCAAAATTCAGTTTAAATTTTATCTCCTACAGAAAACCATGTCTAATATCCTTTTTTTCTCATTAATCATTTCCTCTTCTAAAAAGCTGAAATATCAATTACCTGGTCTATTCATGAATACCAATCTGCCTAGCATGTTTATTTATCTTTTCATGGTATCCCCCTTCCCCCAATTAGCTGGTAAGTGCCATACTAGGCATTTCGAAAGTATTTGTTAGAAAATACTAAGTGAAGGAGTTTAGAAAGATAGTCCTTTAAACTTTTAACTCTATCAATTTCTTTCATGAAAATGGGCAGGAGGTTTCTACTATTGAATCTGACTTGCCAGGTGAGACGTTGTACCATGAAAACACATTTTGAAAAGAGAACTTATTTCTCTGTCTTCAATGTCGAATTTACTTGTGGTTCATCCATTTATTTATTTAATAAATATTTTTTAAAATTTATTTTTTAAAAATTTTTTGGTAGATACTGGGCATTGAACCTGGTTCCTTGTACATGCAAAGCAGGCGTTAAACCACTGAGCTACACCTGCTCTGCTTAATAAATATTTTTGAGCACCTATTACATCCAGGCACTATTCTAGGCATTTGAGATGTAGCAATGTGCAAAGCAGATGGTGGTGTTGGTGGTGGTAGTGATAATGTTAATGATGGTGATGAAACCATAATGGATCTTGGCCATCTGGCTGTGGTAATTAGCACTTCTCATCAGCCATGGGTCATTCAGTGTGAATCTGAGCATATATGGAAGGTTTCCAGAGACAGCTCTAAGCAGTTAGCTTGCTGAGTGTGTCAAGAGTATATACATTGAGGCTGCTGGTTGAAACAAGGGCTACCCTTTAATCTCCCTGCCAAAGTGGTGGGAGAGTAGCTTACCCATTTAGATTTTCTGGTTAGAGTTGATGAGGATGGATAATATTGAGTGTAGGACACAGATTTGTATTTTGGAGCAGACCCTGTTAAAACTGTGCCAAATTCCTAAAGAGAGGGTGTCCTAGATAAAGACAAGACAAAACATAAGAAAAATACTGAGATTTACAATAAGAGAGTCAGAAGACAAAGCAGTTCTATTTTGCATTCCTAATAACAGAGAATAACCCAGTGTAAAACAATTCCTTCTAATGAAGAGGTTGGCTTTAAAGTTTGTTGTTGTTGTTGTTGTTGTTGATGTTGTTTTTCAATAATGTTTTTCCTTCTTATAACAATAATACATTCTTTTAGAATTATTAGAAAATTACTTTAAATTTTCTTTAAATAGAAATAGATAAACAAATGGGCCTTCTCAATTCTTCCTCAAAACTTTCCCAATTAGGTGACGCTTCATACTTTATTTTCTTATGTAAAAGCCAGTGTATGCATTCTTTGATTTAACAGCTTGAGAAAAATACAAAACTTTTTAAAAGCAAGTATTTTTTCTGATTATTTAATTTATATTTATTTTTGTAGAAAAGTTAAAAATTCAAAAAAGTATAGTTAAAATGATCTATAATACCACCATTGAGAGGCAACCAGTGCTAATATTTTCATGCATTTACTTACAGAGTATGTAGATGTATATGCATATATACCGTGTAAGTGCCAACATATGTGTGAAGAATTTTGACCTCATGGAAAATTCTTATGATGTAATGCAAAAAGAAAAGAAAAGGATGCAAAACCCTTTATACAGCATGATCTCATTAATATTCTTCACAAGCATGCCTTTAATAACTGCATGATAGTTCATCATTTGAATGTGAACTGATAACCTTTTCAGAAAGAATGGAGATGCTCTTAATTAATTCAGAAAATTCTTTCATAGGAATTGAGGGAAACTTATCTACTTATTCTTTCTCCACCTCCTCATAATCTCATCTTTTTGTCTCACACTTTCCAACTCCCAGAGCATGAAACAGGGAACGTGCTGCTTCTGCCTGCAGAGATTTTAGAACTGGTTGATAATATTAATATTCCAATATTCTATTAACATTAACATCAATATTCTGAAAGTAAAACTAGAAAATGTGAAGAATCATAAACTTCCTTCACACAGTTAGAGCTTCAAAACTTCAAGTACCTGGCTTGTACCTCCCCCAGTGCCGGATGCAGTAGTAAATACATTTCTCTTTGCAATCACATCTCAAGTCATGCTAAAATATCTCCTTTGTCCTGATCTCTGTGATTCCCCAAAGCCAGCGCATGGATCAAACTGGCTACATAAGGGTCCCCATGGAAAGCTTTTTAAAAATACTGATTCCTGGCCCTGATTCACTGAGTCTAGAGTGGGGCCCAGAAATCTGTATCTTACAGAGTTTTCCAAATGGCTCTGATGAGTTATCAGGTTTGGGATCCACTAGGAGCTACAGTGTAATACAATTATTTTCTGGTAGGCTTGAAGGGAAGAAGTGAAGGTAGATCTTGATTTATTGTGTGAAACATCAATTCCCCAGAGAGGCTGTCCCTGGAAGACATTTTAAAAATCTATATTTCACAATAGTTATTTCCCTGGAGAGTTTTTCCTGTCATTCTTATGCCACTGGCAGAGATTTGATGAACTTTGCAGGTCACTTCCAACCGTCCAATTTTATAAAAATGTGCCTGGTTCTGTAAATGTTGCAATGATCTTTAGAAAAGATTTTCCCTCTAGAAAAAAGCTGATTTACTTCACACCCATTAAGCTAGGCAGTCATGACATGTTCACACCCCTGAGCACATTTAGTTCCTGATAGAAATTGAGAGATTTAGCGTTTTGTGGGCACACAAAGACATTGGAGTTTTTATAATTGCTTTTTTTTCCCTCAAAAAACTGTATTAAATGTAAAACTAATATTTCTTTCTTTCATTTGTAGATAATTTGCTTTGTAAAGAATATATAACATTTCCTCCATTTTACACAAAAATTGACTTGCTTTGAACAGATGCTTCTAAAATGATCATACGTTGCTCTCTTTCAAATTCATTTATTTAATAAAAAATCTCTTTTAACCACAGATTTTATGAGTAAGTGTTTGATAAAATACAAAACACTCTCTCCTACATTTTCAGACACTAGAGATAGAGGGGTTATTATTTTAATGGAAAGTTGATATTTTTGTCAGTACGTCACACTGACACTTTTTAGGGATCTGCTATTGGCCAGTCCATATGGTCCTGGTGAGTGTGTCAATCACCTTGGCTGCTTCTATGGTTGACAAGGAGCATGTGATCCTGGGTGGACCAATTATAATAAACCATCCTTCTGGGGGCAGTAATTAGCTTAGGGGTGAACATATTCTCCAATCTAGGCCAATCAGATGCTGAGAGACAATTGCCTTTTCTTTTTCTTCTTCCTGGGCTTGCCAAGCTGGAAGAATATGACTCTAGGTCAAAAGAAAGTAGTTTTTTCTACCAAATGATGAGAGTCTGTTTGCATAAGAAAGTCAGTATTTGGAGAGGCAGAGAAGAGGGCTGGGGCTGACTTATGACGTTCTGGATCTAATTGTGTCGATAACCTGAACTTCCAGCAATGCAAAAGCCATGCATTTTTTTCCCTTGAGCTATCTTGAATTAAGGTTGCAAACAAATGGAATTGAAAAGCAGACAAAAAAGTCCTGACTTCTTTTCTCCATTTCCAACAAATGAACGGAATTGAAAAACAGACCAAAAAGTCCTTATTTTCTCCATTTTCCAGATGAGTAAACTTGAAGCCCAGAAAGGTTAAATAACTTGACCAAGATAGTAAGGAGGTAAACCAGACTTAAACCCACAACCTAACGCTACGTTCTGTGTTCTTTCCCCCCTTCATTCTGATTTTTCAGCATCTATCGAAGAGGTCTATTATTCAAGGGAAAAACATAAGAAAAGAAATGGATCAAATGTGGTTGTCTGAGAATGATATTATAGCAAAATACAGAGTTAGCTGAGCTGCATTTTTCCAACTCTACAGGGGTCTTTGCATAAATTGCAAGGGCATAAGGAGTCAAACATAAAAAAACGAATCTACAGATTTTAGTACCTAAAATAAAATTAGATTTTAAACTTTATATTATTCAAAGACAGGAATATTTCATTCAGGAGTACTTGAGCATTTTAACTGAATTTGTTAATTCTTAGGGAATAGTAAATATTGATAGGCTCTAGCTCTCCAGTAATGTACAAATCTACTGTGCTGTTCAATTAGATAGGCTATCAGAGATACTTTGCAAGTTACTTATCCTCAAAATAGCAGGCTAGTTTGAACCACTGGAATCTGTGCATATGGTATTTTCCAATCAAAGTAAGACTCACTTTACCAGCTAGTGACCGTTCAAAAGTTGTCTCTTCTGGTTCCCATTGTACCTGGAAGTTTTCTTTGATTTTTTTCCCCCCTCCTACTCCTGTTCATCTTTGACAGAATGCTTTACTACAAGAAAGAATCTGAAGGGCATGATGTTTAAACCTTATATGTTTAAGAAAGTACTAAAGTGAATAAAATTGAATACAGGAGAAAAGAAAACTGCTAAACATGCATGATACATGTTATAATTGACCATTGTATTTTAATTTTCTCTGTTAGTGCATCTGTTTTAAAAAATTTTAAAGATGTAATAATAATTGGACACAAAGCAGTAATATTTAGGCAAGCTATATGGCATAGTAATAGAATGAATAATTGTGGATCCACCATGGAATTTAAGAACTAGATAAGTATTTGAAAAAGTATGATTCTCCCCAGCTATGCCTCTCTCCTCAGAGGTAACTGCTATCCTGAATTTTATGTTTATCATTCTCTTACATTTTTAAAAAAGTGTTTTTATATGTTTTTCTAACAATATATTGTAAGGTTTTGAGCATTGTAACATTTGTATTATGCTATATGTAGTCTTCTGTGACTTGCTTATTTCACTCCACATTGTTTCTTTTTTTTTTTTTCCATTATGTTTCTAAAATGTACTCATATACTTGCAAGTAGCTTTAGTTCATTCATTTTTATGCTGCATAATATTTCATTATGAGACTATTCTATAATTCATCTATTTATTCTCCTGTTGTTGGAAATTTGATGTTTTACTCAATTTGTTTTCCCTAAAATGAATGACATGGTAGGTTGAATTACGTACCCCAACAAACACATGTTCTTAATCTTAATCCACATCCCTGTGGGTGTGAAACAATTGTAAATAAGACCTTTTTAAATTTATTTTTACTTTTTTAGGAGATACCAGGGATTGAACCTAAGACCTCATGCATGGGAAGCAGGCGCTCAACCACCAAGCTAAATCTGTTCCCCAAGACCTTTAGAAGATGTTATTTTTAGTGAAAGTGTGACCCAACTGAGTGAGGGGGAGCCTTAATCCAATGGCTGGGGACCTTATGAAGAGAACTGGAAGTCACAGACGGGAGGAAGGAAATAGCGATAAGTGAAGGCGGACAGAAATACAAGCCAAGGAACTCCGAGGATTGCCAGCAGCCAGCACCGGAACACTACAGTCTTTCAGGAGAAAACAAGCCTTCTGATCTCTTGATTTAAGACTTCTTTTGGTTTCAAAACTCTGAGTCAGTAAATTCCTCTTGTTTAAGCCAACTCAGTGTGTGGTATTTATGATGGCAGCTCAGACAAACTAGACAAATGATAATGTTGTAAAAGTTCTTGTTCATTTCTCTTGGAATATATGTAGAAGAATTTTTCTGGTACATATCTAACAGTGGAGTTGCTCTGTCTTTGGGAATAGAATATTAAACTTGACTCAAAGGTGTTAGACTGTTTTCCAAAATGATTAAATCAATTTACATTCCCACCAGCAGTGTATGAATATCCATTGATCCGCATCCTTATCAATACTTGGCAATGACAGACTTCTGATTGTGTACATTTAGTGATTGTAAATTGGCATCTTACTATGGTCTTAATTTGCATTTCTGTAATTACTAATAAACTTGATCAGCTCTTCATGTGTGTATTCAGCGTTTGTAATTCTTGTTCCACAACAGACTTGTTTATGACTTTTGCATATTTTTCTTTTGAGTTGTCTGTCTTTTTCTTATTGATTTTTGGGTGTTTTATAAATACATTCTGGATTCTATTCCCTTGTTGATTTTGTGTGCTGCAAATATCTTCCCAAATTTATGATGTTTCCTTTTCAGTTTCTTCCTCATGCTTTTAAAAAATGTGTTTTTAATTTTAATGTAGTCAAGTATTTTCCTTTTTGATTAATGCCTTCTTCTTTTTTTAAAAAGGAAACTTCACCAACTATAATCTTTTATATTATTTTCTAAATGTTCCATTTCTTGCATTCCATTCTTTAATTAATCTAAAATTGGTTTTTATATATGGTGTGAGTTAGGAAACTAGCTCATTTTTTTTTTTCATATGACAAGCCAATTGCCCAGCACCATTTATTTGATAGCATTTCTTCTCTCCAGCCATCTGCAATTCCATTCTGTCTTCCATATGTGTGCCCTTTCTCTGGGTTCTTTTGGTCAATTTGTGTATCTCTGTGCCTGTATCACACAGTATTAATTCCTCTAGCTTTAAAATAGATCTTGATATCTGGTTGAACAAGTATCTTCACCTTTTCATTTTCTTTAGGAGCATTTTGGTGGTCCTTGAGTCATTGATCTTCCAAAAAAATTATTTCAGAATCAACTTCTCAATTTCCTCAAAGTACACTGTTGTGATTTTGCTTTTTGAAAGGGGTCAATGCTGCTTTAATCATGTAGCTTTAAAATTTTGGGGCCAAATTTCAGGGTCCCTGTCCCTAAGTCAGACTCATGGGCCAGCCAGATTGCTGTGCACTGTCCAAGAGTGGGCTAGGGCAATATTGAGGGTCCCAGATGCCACTCCTCCTGTCTCCACGAATTTCCCCATGGAGAGAGCACTGCTATAGCAGTTATAATGTATTTTCTACTTGGCACATGATTGTGTGCATCTGCCACAGTTTACTAATTCACTCTCCCAGTGATGGACACTCAGGCTGCTTCCTGGTACTACAAACTGCGTTTGTGCAAATCCTCTTATGGACCTGTGTGAGGATTTATTGATCTATATACCCAGTGTATTAGTCAGCCAAAAGGGTGCTAATGTGAAATACCAAAAATGGGTTTGTCTTTACAAAGGGTATTTATTTGGAGTAGAAGTCCACAGATACCAGGCCATAAAGTGTTTCTTCTCTCACCACAGTCCATTGCCACGTGTTAGAGCAAGACAGCTGCTGGCGTTTGCCAGGGTTCAGGCTTCTGGGGTTCCTCTCTTCCTGGGGCTGCGTTTCTCTCCGGGCTTAGCTCCTGTTTCCTCCACAAGGTCAGCTGTAGGCGATCAGGTGAACAGCTTGCTTCTCTTCTCCTGGGGCCTTCTTTCCAACATCAAAACTGCTTCTCAGAAGACTGCTTCTACTCTGTTCTCTGCCTTGCCTTTTATATTCGATTCTCCACCCACCAAGGGGTGGGGCTCAACATCCTGCTGACATGGTCCAGTCAACGCCCCAATCATAACTCAATCATGTCCAGATTAACAGATCAGTTTACAAGCATGATCCAATTGTATTTTTGGAATTCATAATTACATCAAACAGGCCAACGGTTACACCCAGGAATAGAGTTGTTGGGTCATAGGTTATGTATTTAACTTTTTTAAACTTTATCTGTTTAAATAATGCCAAGTTTATCTCTAGAACAGTTGCACTAATTTTTACTTCCATATGCTATTCAGTATATTTATCTATATTTCTCTATGTATATGTATATGTATAGATACAATGTCTGGGAAATTATAGTTTTGGTTTTAAATGTAGTCTTTTTTACATAACTCCTAAATAGTTTTCATTAAACATGACTTTCTTTTATAATCACAATCATAACCATGAAACTATTTTTCCAAAACCAGTTCCCCTCCCCACAACCCATGTACACACACACAGAAGCACAGACACACCCCAAATTCTACTGAAAATAATTTCTCAACCCTGGTTTCCTTGCATCATGAAAAAGGCCTTTCCTCAATGGCATGTACCTATAGTGCCTCTTTGACCCGTGAGTCCCCTATCCACCTGCTCTTAGCCTCCTCCCTGTGTGAAGAAGCACCCATCCTCAAATCCAATGAGATCTTGTCTAATTTATGAAATTCTACTACTGAGTCTTACCAAGGCGGAAGAACGTGATTGAATTTGATGAGTATACCTGTATGTGGGGGGGAAGGAAGGAGAGATGAACTTATTTTATTCAGAGAGTGAAAAGTGTTAAATATCACTCTAGCTTAAAAGAATTCAATGAAAAGATGTGGACAAGGAAAAGAGAAGTGCCAAAATCGTCTTTCGCTCTGAATACACTGTCCAATAGAACTGTGAAAGCCTACCCAAGTCCTTCTTCATCTGGCAGAGCTTTTGGTAATTCAGTCTCCTGTAGCCCCTCATAGCCTACTGAAGTCTCCAGTGCTTGTCTCTGTTCTGTCATCTTGTGACCTTTCCATTTGCCCCAATGATACAGGCTTATTCAGAAGATAACTTTGGTTTTAGGCTTGGCATAACTGATATGGCTCCTCCTGTCTCCTTGTGATTCATAATGGAGAGATTTCTGGTATCACCTGCAAGCTGAGGAGAAGAATAAATGAGTGGTGTATGTTGGGAGGTGGGGGCTGAATCTACTTTTCAAATTTAGGGGTTAAATCATAAAGTTGTTTCCTTGAGTCACTGTTGATTGCTTGTTGGTGATGCACCATTGTCCATTTCTGCAAGCACGTCAACAAACCCTTATTTCCAATAACTTTTTCTTAAATATACAAGATAAAGAATGAGGGAAAATCTAAAATTTTAATTTTCTTGATTGGCCATGTATACATGGAAACTCTTTGAGGACAAGGACTTTGTCTTATTATTTTTGTTGTTGCAGCCGTGGTTTCTAGCCCAGAACTGCCACATAGCAAATATTCAATAAACATTTGGTGAATGAAAGAATGAATTGGTTTCTCCTACCAATCCAAACTATCAGTTATTGTCATGTGACTAGATGGTGACTATGTCCCCCACCCCAATCAAGACTTTAAGTGAATTCAGGTGTATAGATGAAAATGGGTATGTGTGCGTGTGTATAATATAGGAATTAAAACAACTCAGAATATATAAAGTTAACAAATCTACCTTCCCTAGAGGTAACCATTGTTAATAATTGGATATTTATCTTTCTGGACCTTTTTCAGTATTTCTGTGTATTTACATATAGAAATATACATAAGCATATATATACATATATATATAAACACAAGTGGGATTTTATTTTTCGTGATAGATCTTTAACTCCTCCCCCGCCCCCCTGCCCTCAACATGTAGGGGAGATGAGTCTATGCTTCTATTTGGAAACCTCTAGCATTCTACGTACCAGGTTTATAGCATTCCATAGTATGAATGTTCCATAATGTTAAAATGATTTCCCTGTCGATGGACAGCTTTGTTCATACAACCAATGCTGCCCTATACAACCCTTGACCACGAATCTTGTATGTGAGGCTTTCTATAGGTAAAAGTCCTAGAAGATGGGTTGTGCAGTAACAGGTATGTGTCTTTAAAATTTTTGATAAATGCTCCCTAATTTATTATGAATTGATATAAAGGCCTTGCCTCATAAAGTAAGGTTACTAAGAAATATTGAAATCAGTATATCTTTTTTATTTTTAAGGTGGTATTTGACATGATCCCAAATAATAAGACTGGCTGAATTTTCTTTTCAATCAACTATTTGAGCCCCTAGCAGATACTGTTTGCAAGTGCTGGCCTGAGAAAGTAGCAAAGAGAAGCACTGCTGGGCTTGTTTATTTCTTTTTTCCTGTGGAGAATCCTTTGTGGATGGCAGGGCTCTGGAGCAATGTGTCTGGACACGGAGTGTGGTCCTTCTGTGGATTCTACTGGCTCAGAGAAGCAGCATGGCAAGTATCCATATTTTCTATATGCCTAGCTTCATAGCACTACATGAAAAGGCTCTCTGTGATCACAAGTTACGGCACATTCATTATAGAACATGTAAATAATGCAGAAACTTAATGAACATGGCAATCAGTCATAGGGTCTCCCTACCCAGAGATAACCAACATTAACATTTCAGTATATAACCTGTCAGATATATAATTTTTTAAAAATTGGGACTACACTATACTACTGTTTTAAAATCTATTTCTCACTCCATGCTTAAAATACATTATAAAGTTTCTGCTATATCAACAGGAATCATCTCAGTGTTTGATTTGGAGAAAGCATAAGCATTTAAGATTTTCTACTGACTGAGAATTTACAAATAGATCTCTGGCACTTCAAATTCCATGTCCTTAATATGCAAATGTGAGTGGACTGCACTTAACTTAAATATGTATGATCCAAGGCTAAGGAATACTTACCTGTATGTTCATATTTTTATCTGTGACTAATTAGAAAGCTGGATTTTATTGTGTACCTACTATATGTTAAGCGTTTTGCAAAGCACTTGACAAAATATTTAGTTCTAATTTTCACAACTACCTCCGGAGGTAGATGGAATTAACAACATTTTGCAGACAGGAAAGAAGTGAGATTCAAAGGGATTAAGCAACTTGCTCAAGGGCACATGGTCAACACCTGGTGGGATATGAATTCAAATCCAGGTCCATCTGGCTGAAAAGCTCCTGCTTCCACCAGCTCTTGCTGTTTTGGTAAAAATTGTATTTTCACATGTGGCTTCTGTTCTCAAAGTCACTGCCTTATGTTCATCTCTTGTTTGTGTCAAAAGCAATTTCAAAGGGAAATCGAGAAGCATTAGTCAAGGTTTCTAGCCACATAAAAGAATTTAAGCTCATGTGTTTCTTTGCAGACCTTTGCGTGGGTGGTTAGAGAACTTCTGTGACAACTGAAACTAGTCCGCCATCTGGTGGCCATAGGTTTTTGAGTTCTTAGTACAGGAGACTGTTAAAAGTTTATCATCACTACTACGTTCCCCAACAAAGAAAATACCTACAGCAACATTTTTATTTTTAAAATTTTAATGTGATAACATATATACAACATAAAATTACCATTTTAACTCCTTTCAAGTATACAATTCAGTGATATTCATTACATTCACAATGTTTTACTATCACCACCATCATCCATTACCCAAACTTTTTCAGCACCCCGAGTAACAAAGCCTGCACCCATTAAGTTAAAATTTACTAACCCACTCCCCGGCCCCTGGTAATGTGTAATCTACTTTCTGTCTTTATGAATTTGCATTTTCCAGATCTTTCATATTAGTGGAATTATACAATAGTTGTCCTTTTGTGTCTACCTTATTTCACTTAACATGTCTTCAAGGTTCATCCACGTTGTAGCATGCATCAGAACTTCCTTCCTTTTTAGCTCTGACTAATGTTCCATTGTATGCTTATGCCACATTTTGTCTATCCATTCATCCATTGATAGACAATCAATGGATGTTTCTTGGGTTGTTTCTGCCTTTTGGTTATTGCGAATATTGTTGCTATGAACATCGTTGATAAGTTTCTGTTTGAGTCCCTGCTTTCAATTCTTTTTAGTATATACCTAAAAGTGCCATCTCAGCAGCAATCTTGGTTCAAATGTGAGGGGAAGTTAGGAGCTAGTAGTATTCGCCCTGATTTTTAGATAAAGATGTAAATGTGAATTTCTTGGCACTAGAGTCAAAGTTGTTGTTTGAAATGAAGTAGAAACAAATGATCTGAACAGCAGAAAAAAAAATCAGTAATGGATCTAAGAACGGACATTTTACTTCCGTTTGCTTTTCAGAGAACTTGTCTATCGCAATGATTAATAAATGTTAAGGTGTGTCAGAATTACCCGAGGCACTTGTTTAAAATGCAGCTTCTGTTCCATCCTAGTGGCAGGTCCAATTTCCAGGTCTGGGGGTGGAAGGAATATGCCTTTTTAAGAAGCTTTCTCTGTGATATGGTTCAGGGGTCCCTGGCACCACATTTTGGGAAATGTTTCACCATGACTAGCTGTGTGGCTTGGGCAAGTCATTTAACCTCAGTAAGCCTCAGGTAATGTATCTTTGTAATGAGAGCCCTATAACTTACCTCACAGATTTGTCTTAAGGATCAAATTAGAAAGCATGTGGTGGTTTGCACATAGCCAAAAATGTCAAGTGCTCAACACATGTTAAACTCCCTTGTTTCTATTAGAAGAGCTGATTCCAATTGCCTGGAATTTCAGAAGAACTATATGAACTCTCATAACAAAAACAGTCTCCGAGTAACGAATGAGAAGGAAATTGAACGGAATGTTGACCTATGCAGTTGCTTAGCACGATAGCAAAGTTGTATGTTTTCTCCTCTATAGACCTTTGGGGTGATGTACATGGAATTTGATTTTTCTCCCCTAGAGAAAACATTTAGTTTTTTTTCTCTGGTGGAGTTCTCCATCACTCTAAAAATGATCTCAGAAAGCTTTATGAGTCAGATGTTTGACAGAAAGTACTACAAAACCATAAATGTTTTGTCTTTTAAGAGCAAATGTGCTGATTCGTGTTTTTAAATATGTAAATGTTCATGTAAGGGAAATGCAAAATTATACCCAAGGTGCTTTTAAATTTCAGGCATTCTTGTGAATTCCTGCTGTATCACAAGGTCTGTGTGCCCAGGAGAAATCCTGTTCTCACAACTTTGCAAATATGGACTGGGTCTCAAGTTGAGGAAGTTTTAGTTGTTAATTGTTGAGAGAAATGTTTACTAGTGACTGGCTTGACTTGATGAGCACAGTTATTTCCAAAACAGAATTACAACTTCGGAGTATCAAAAATATATATACTGTGTCTGTGGATGTGTGATCCTCTGTGTGTGTGCTTGTGTCTTCAAGATCAGTGCTTTCAGAAGTGGCAAATGGAAAAAGCTAAGCCATTCTTAGTTTAGAGAGAAATAAAGAGATGTATAGAAGAGGATGTAAAGAACAGAATAATTAAACTCAAGTTGATGTAATTTTCTAGAAGGGCAGGACCAGAAACAAGCACCATCCCCAAAGATGTGGCCTTGCTATTCCCTTTACCTTCTCCATGACAAGGGCCAGAATGTATTGCACATTTTTTGAATGCCAGCCAGATACTTTATGTTCTTTATCTCCTTTAGTCAGGTCAACCATCTTGTGAAGTAGATATTATTATCCAAAATTTATAGATGAGGGAAATAGGACTTAGAGAATTTGATTAACCTGCCCAAGGTGTACATTTCTTTAGTGGAAGAGCTGGGATTTTTATCTAGGTCATTTTGATTCTTAACCAATATGTTCTCCTTTTTGTTCCTGGAAGAAAGATACAGCTCACCAGTTTCCCTTCTGGTCTGGAAAAAGGAACCTTCTGGTGGTTGTCATCACTACCCTTACTGCATGAAAAAAATTGTTCAAAAGAATCCAAGAGGTGGAAAGAGTCTTGGAAGCCATCTGCTCAATTTCCCATGCAGTTCAAGACTTTTGTTTTTAAGGGAGGCTGCTATTCACTTTAATAATATCAGAGTTGGGGAGTTTATTACTTTGTAAAACAGCCCATGAAATATTTGCAGCTACAATTGTGAGGAAATACTTTATACAATTCCTTAAATGAGCACTCATTATGCCTAGTTTTGCCCCAAAAACTTCAAAATTATTTGTTAGCTATTTCATTCATTAAGTTGTTCCTTTGTTTTCATTCATTCAAAATATTCAAAAGATACAACAATATTAATTTAATCCAGCTCCTGTCTTATTCAGCTTTAAATTACAGCCCTACAAAACTGAGTGCATTGTCTTTTCCATAAATTCCACTGTTGCCAGTTCTTATAAAATTTGCAGGTGATTAAAATTCTTCTTTTTTTTACAAAAATTGGTGCTTCTATTCTTTAACTCTGCAATTACGTTTTTACACTGGGCTGGATTGTTTAGTCTTGACCCTTCTTTCAGCCTTTTAAATTCTGTCTGCTTTCCAAGAAATCACTCCAGTTTTGTGGTATCTGCAAAATTGGTAAGCATGTCTTCTGTGCCTTCACTGGTATATTCATTAAAAATATTGGACAGAACAGAGCAGCCAAGGTCAAAACTTGAACTGAGCTGAGGCTCTATATTAGAGATCTCCCATGTTTTAAAAATGAATGCATTATTTAATTTTTTTAGGGAGGAGGTTTAGTTTATTCAACAGAAATAAAACCAAATAAGCATCCAGGCCATATGTCTTCATTTTACTTGAAACTATTCATGATAAGTGATTAAAGCCTCTCTGAAATCCCTAAGAAAAAAGAGGCTTAAACTCTTGGTGTGATTGCATCAAACTAGCATCTCCAGCTCAACTGGCCAGCTCTTGGGCCTGAGCCAAGTAAGGGGTCAAGTTCAGGAGGGAAACAAGTAGTCGTCTTAAAATGGAAATGAAGTATATCTAGCATGATGCCACTTTTGATCAGTCTGTACTCACTTCAGCTATCCATCTTTTCACATTTGGTGCGTCTACAAACTGTATTTTGGATATAATTTTCTATAATTGTCCTTGGAATCCATTACTTTCCCAAGGGCAACATTTGCCATTTCTTTTCTTCTTCCTCTGTGCAGCTCCCTGATCCTGAACTGTAATTACCATTGCTAAAGCAGTCACTCATTAAATGCCAGTGTCCTAGGAACTATTTCCTCTGGGTCAGAGACTGGGACACATTTTGAAGAGCTCAGTGCTTTCTTATTATCTTATAAATCCCACCAATTTAGAATGTACTCTTTCCCAGTTTCAAGAAGTATGATAAGCATTTATTTATGGAAGTTTAACAATTTTGTTTAATCTCTGTCATTTGCAAAGAAGAATTCTTCTTTGCCTTTATGAAAATGCCTGAAGAAAGGCTTATTTGCAATATGAAGATCAGGTGTTGCGGCGTTGTCCTAGTTTCTTAGGGTTGGCTTAACAAGTACCACAGACTAGGTATATTGTCTCACATTTCTGGAGACTACAAGTCGGAAATCAAGATATTGAGAGGGCCATGTTTCTACTGAAGTCTGTAGAGTTCTGGCAGTGGCTTGCTGGCAAACCACAGCATTCTTTGATTTGTGGCATAACTCAGTCACCGCCTCTGTGACACGGTTGTCTTCTCCCGTCTGTGTCTAATTCTCCCCTTCTTATAAGGACATCAGTCATCTTAACAAGTTTGGCCTCATCTTAACTATTAATATCTTCAAAGATCCTATTTCCAAATAGGGTTACATTCGTGGGACTTCAACATATTTGGGAAACACAATTTAACCCAGAGCAGGGATCCAGTTCTGCTCTTCCTTATGCAAAACATTTCCTCATGAACATACGGAAATTTCTCAAATATCAAAAGTATAATTCCTGGGGAAATTCTTTTAAAAAGTCCATGTGAAAGGCATTCTATGAGTGCTCTTTTAAGCTTGCTCTTTCTCTGCGGTCAGGTACTTTTTCTGAAGTGATTGATCCATTTCCCAAAAGGGAATATTTCACTACCTTTTATTTTCTGGTAAGATCAATTCTGGCCCCTTTATCCATGTAGTTATTCACTCACTCTCATCGTCATTCATTTATTTATTCAGTAAATATTTACTGATCAACAACTATGCCAAGTTCTGTCCTTTGCATTGGTGAATAACACAGAGGAAGTGTGGGCTTCAGGGAGGGTTACATCCTAGTGGAAGGCAGGAAAGTAACAATAAACACACGGACATATAAATAAATAAAAAGTTCAGTGATCAAGAGGAACTTGGGGTGAGGGTGGGGTGAGGTTAGATGGAGTGGTCTGAGAAGACCTCTATAAAGAAATGAAATCTGAGCCGAGACCTAAAGGATAAACTCAACAGTCACATGAAAACTCAATCATTTTCCATCAAAATTCAGCTTTGTAAATACTGAGCCCTTGCAAATGAAGGTCAAATGCTCCATTGGCACCAGTAGTTGGCAAGCCAAGTCCTTGCTCAACCTCAGCCAATGTTTAAATGAGGCCATTCGTCAAAGGAGGAGGCTATTACCAGAAACGAGTGCTCTAAAGCACTATTTCAAGTGCCAGACTCTTAAAACTGGGAATAACACTGTTCAATGAGGCTTTTGAGGGCATGTACTGAGGCATGACCGAAAAATTAAGTTCTGTTTAAGTGGTGCAATTGCTTCCCAATTATTGTGGGAGTATCTACAGACCCGACTATTGTATGTTTCCCTATTTGTTTTAATGAACAAATTCAGTCAACCAACCATCCAGCTATTGACTATATTTGTTCTCTTACTCTAAAAGAACCACCTATTTGACTGGTTAATTGGGTTTTGTTTCTATTTGTTTGTGTACATAATGTCCTAAAGGCCATTCTAGGTTCCTTTATGTGTGGAGGCACACAAACACCCAAATACACATCCCTAAATAAAAGAGCGTTTGATGAAAAATTTATATTGGTACCTGTATAAATTCTATGTATCTGTTCGTTTCTCAAATAGATGATTTATAATAGTGGTTAAGCACAGGTGAGCCTGCTGGGTACTCTCGTGGACCCAAAAGACATGTGGATCTCAGGTTCTTGAAGGAGAGAAATTCGTGGGTGGCTACCAGAGCACTGGATGCTTGGGGAATACTCTAAAGGCAGGGCAGTTCTTGTAAGGAGCCATAAACGTGGATGGCTTCATGGAAGATGTTCTGCAATATTCTTTTCCTCTTGTTTCCTGTATATTTGTACTGTTGAATTTTGTATTAAAATATAAATTTTAAATATATTTTTATAATGTAAATTTTAAGGTTTTCTACTTGTGTATATCCACTAAAGCATGAATATTCTTGGAAAAATCTGCTCGCATTCCTCCCCTGATTAAAGCCTTCCAATGGGTCTCCGTTGCCCTCCAGATGAATCCAACCTAATCAGAACGGCACCCTAGGTCCCGTGCAGTCTGGCCCTGCCTGTGTCTTTAGCCTCCTCTTCTGCTACCAACCTCCTCACTCCAGGAAAAACAGGGAACATTACTGAGTACCAGGCACTGTGCTACTAGCATTGTACTTCCTCATTTGACCTCCATGACTTCTGTGTATTTGACCCTCAACCCTTTGTCTGGTGATCTCCCAATTATCTTCCAAAACACAGCTGAAAAATCACCTCCTTTGAGAAGCCCTCTCTACTTCTCCAGGAAGACCTAGTCACTTCCTCAGTTCTGCTCTGATTATAAGCTTCATACAGCACTTACCAAGATGCATAGCACTAATCCACTTTCATATCTGGCTCCTCCACCAGACTGAATTGCTTGAGGATGGAAGCTAGGACTTGAATCATTTTGTGATCAGGTCTAAGATAGCTGAGTAGAATTAAAATTGAATTGAGTTGAAGGTTACCTTTTGATATTTATCAGCATTTAGCAGTTAGTACCTGTAAGGAGTTGAATAGTGATCCCTAAGAAGATATGATTGTGTCCTAATCCCAGGAACCTGTGACTATTACTTTATACGGCAAAGGAGTGACTATTACCTTATATTGATCTTGAGAGGAAGAGCTTCTCCTGGATTACCCAGGTGGGTCCTAAATGCGATCACATGTATCCTTACAGGATAGACACATGGAGCAGAGAAAGGCCCAGAGAAGAGAAGAAAGCAATGTGGCTACAGAGGCAGACATTGGAGTGATGCAGCCACAAGCCAAGAAATTCCTGGAGCCACCAGAAGCTGGGAGAGGCAAGGACTGGATTCTGCCCCAGACCCTTTGGAGGGAGCGTGGCCCTTGATTTCAGATTTCTGGCTTCCAGAACCGTGAGAGAATACGTTTCTGTTTTCAAGCACCCGGTTCGTGGTAATTAGCAGCCCTAAGAAACTAATACAACTTCTTATGGTAAAATTTCTCAAAATCTGCTCCTGTGATATTGAAAATAATTCTATGGGTCTAATAGTATAGGGAACACTGTGAAATTGTTCCTTAAAGTCTTTTCAGATCCTTTACTGGGCCAAGGTGTACTGTGACTCTCTAAGAGATATATATAGAATATAGGATTTCTCAGCTTCTTTTATCATGGAATTCTTTTCTTCATGGAATATCTATTAACTTCTCCTGTGTACATGTTAATGTTCTATAGAGATTTGGGGTCAGTTAAGATTTAAGGTTCTTCTGTGATGAAACGACAGATAGTGTCGCTTCTGTAATGCGTACACAGGAAACCACCGTGTGCAGAATAAAGTGCTTCTGCAAATATCTAGTGTTTGCTTGGCACCATTCCTCTTGGGCTTAGCTTTGCAAAGTCTTCCTCAGGCTTTGTTTCCCTGGTTTCCAGGGAACCAATTCACTATTCAGGAAAGCTGGGCCTGGGCCCGAGGGAAACAATTGAAGAATTAAACGAGCTGCATGGTCTGCAGGTGGATAGCCGGCCAGTCTAAGGTATAATTAGGAAAATTAATGTTCGACTCTGGTGCACTTCCTCTTCTTTCTTCCATTCTTCTTTCTGCTTCAATCTCTTAGAATCTGTCTCTTGCCCAATGTAAATAAAAGCTCATGAAGCAACTTGGTTCGGTTGTATAAGATAATAATATTATTAACAACTGCATTTATTTAGACAAAAGTGTTATCAGTTATACCCTGGACACAAAGAGTATTGCTGAGACAGGGTGGCATAAAATCAGAAATCCAAAGGATTAGGTGTCATATAGAATAAACTTGGCTTAAAAATAAATTTGGGGAGGGGGGATTTAAAATATGAGATAAAAATGAATAGGCTTGCAGGATCTGGGGTTTAGGAAGTTTTGCAAACTTTAAACCATGCACAGGAAATTGCTTAAGTGACCCCAACCTCCTGGAAAACTTCAGATGCAAAGATAAAAATTTTCCTAATAATAAGATTATTTTAGCAGAGTAGGCCTGAAGATATTGAGAAGAAAAGCCTAGAAAATGCTACAAGTATTATTTCTGACAATTTCTCAAGTGAAGGGATTCCTTATTAGCCTGTGAATGAATATGAAGAGGCACTTTTCTTTTTTCACAACTCGATTACGTTGTGTCAAACCCCTTTCAAAGATTTAAGTGCCTTAAATTAGCTCCACTCAAGGAATTCTCAGTTATTCCCGAGTACCCCAAATAGCACCCACAAATAAGTTGGTCAGCCGCTCTTGTCTTCCTAGTTCTTCCTCTCCTGATCTGGCTCCCGCTTGTTGACAACCACTGCCCATGGAGTTGGGTGATGATGGTCTTTACAAACTTGCTGAATCCAGCTGTGCCATTTCGGGAACCAGAGTGTTTCTAACCTCTTTATAGAAACGAGGAGGATGGCATCTTTTACAATTCAGTGACAAATATATTATCTGAATCTCAAGGAAGATGCTGCTCCACGTGTGTCCAACGTCTCACAATGTTTCCTCTGGACAGTTTAGTGTGTGGCGTCTGACCTCCAAGCGTCTGGATAGGAAAGAGAGCCACACTAATCCTCATGAACTACTCCTCTTTCCTCCCAGCCTCATACCTATCAAATGCTGTCTTTAAATTGTGAAGGGTTTGAGATGTTATCTTTGCAAGCCAAGTTAGTCTTCCACAATACGTGAGTGTATATATGTATATTTATAGTTTCTGTAAATACAGACTTACATTAGAGCCATTTTCCCATGCCCTAATTCCCCACAGGGCAGCCCGATGAGGGCTTGATGTCACCCGTCTGTGCAGCAGGGTTTGTACCACAGAAAGGAACCCAGAAATTATGAAACTTGGAGTTTACATATGAGCTGATGGCACCTCTGCCCATCCTCCCTTCCAGAGAGAGTAACAGAGAGACTTTGTGCTGGAATGTAAGGAAATCCTGTGTGGAAAGGAGGGGGAAAGTCTCTACATTACTACTCTAATGGCCTGAAACCAGACACAAAAGTTTTTGAGGTAAAACTGGAAGTCTTTATTTTTAGGCTTGTGATTTAATCACCCATTAACCCAGGTGCCAGTGTTCTTTGTTCAGAATGCCCTGACCACTAAGAAACATGAAAACATCCATGGAGTGTTGCTTCTTAACACCAAAATGCCTCTGTTGTTTTCTCCTTAAGAATAAAACTTTCCAGAATGCAAACAGACTCTGGCCTAAGGTAAGGGAAAGAGAAAGAGAGAAAGAGGAAAGGGTGAAGATATTGTATGTATGTGCAGTGCTTGGGTCTTTGTTCAACCAACGCTAAATGACTGTTGCAGCAATTTATTGCAGTCATGATTAAGTTCTACACATAATTGAAATCACCCTTTCCATGGAGGAAACTGAGATCACCCTCTTTCTTTCATTCATTGATTCTTCTTTTTTTTTTTTAAGATTTATTTTATTTATTTCTTTCTCCCCACCTCCTTGTTGTTTGCACTCACTGTGTCTGTTCATTGTGTGCTTGCTTTCCTTTTTTTTTTTTTTTTAAAGGAGGTGCCAGGAATTGAACCCAGGACCTCCTATGTGGGAGGGAGGTGCCCAATCGCTTGAGCCACCTCTGCTCCCCTCTTTGCTGTGTCTCTCATTATGCATGCCTCCTTGTGTCTCCTGTTGTGTCATCTTATTGCATCAGCTCGCTGTGCCAGCCCATTGCGTCAGCTTGCTGTCCTGCTTGTCCTCCCTAGGAGGCACCAGAAACTGAACCTGGGACCTCCCATGTGGTAGGCAGAAGCTCAATTGCTTGAGCCACATCTTCTTCCCTGATTATTTTTTTATGCAACAAATATTTATTAAGTGTTGTCTACATGGCACATACTGTGCTACGTGCAGGGGAAATAGTGGCTAACAAAATAGAAACAGCCTTGTCTTTTCATGCAGCCTAGAGTTTAGAGTGACATAGAGATAATTGTAAGCAAAGCTTTATAAATAAATTCATCAAGTACAACTTTGTTAAATTTTATGAAGGATAAGCCCATGATGCTCTGAAGAAGAAACATGTCATGTGGAAGTGTGTGTAGGGTTGCCAGACTTAGCAAATAAAAATACAGGATGTTCAGGTAAATTTGGATTTCAGATAAACAACAAATGTTTTTTTAGCATAAGTATGCTTTATGCAGTATTTGGTACACACTTATACTAAAAGATTATTTTTTGTTTATCTGAAATTCAAATTTAACTGGGTTCCTATACTTTATATGGCAACCCCATGGAGTATAAGAGGGAGTGGTTAAGGAAAGCTACTCTTAGGAAGTGACATCTGAACTGCAACCCAAAGGGCAAGCTGGTGTTATCCAGGTGCTACCCAGGTGCAGAGGTGTGGGGTGAAGATAGAGGGCAGAAGTAGGCCAGACAGAAAAAATAGCATGTGTAGTGAAGTGGGAAAGAATCTGATATTTTAGTCGTTGGATAATAGTGTAGTAATAAAGGGGAAAATGGCATCTGCTGATGCTAGAGAACGAGGAGAACCCAGAAAGTTCAGGTCCTGGTGGGTTAGGTGTTAAACAGACTTGGGATGGGTATTAGAAAATCTGGGCTCTGGTTTTGGGTCTACAAGGATTTGTCTGCTGGCCTTGGGAATTTCACTTTACTTTGAGTTTCAATTTCCTTATTGGCTAAATATACATTAAAATGCTGGCAAATGAAATATTAAAACACAGATTTGACAGTGTCTTCCAGTATAAAAGCCCTCAAGATGCAGTTGAAAGTGAAACCTGGATATGG
>JAQZBX010011759.1:0-18463 GCA_029593785.1 Cabassous unicinctus | reverse complement strand
TGATAATAGTGTAGTAATAAAGGGGAAAATGGCATCTGCTGATGCTAGAGAACGAGGAGAACCCAGAAAGTTCAGGTCCTGGTGGGTTAGGTGTTAAACAGACTTGGGATGGGTATTTGAAAATCTGGGCTCTGGTTTTGGGTCTACAAGGATTTGTCTGCTGGCCTTGGGAATTTCACTTTACTTTGAGTTTCAATTTCCTTATTGGCTAAATATACATTAAAATGCTGGCAAATGAAATATTAAAACACAGATTTGACAGTGTCTTCCAGTATAAAAGCCCTCAAGATGCAGTTGAAAGTGAAACCTGGATATGGCATTGGTCAAAAGCAGAGAAAAATACAAAGAACTTTGGAGTCAGTCTTGGATTCAAAGCCTGGCTCTGTCACTTGCCAGAAGTGTGACCTTAGGTAATTAAGTCAACCTTGCTCTGAGCCTCAATATTTCTCATGTGTAAGATGAAATTAGTAACATGTTCCTTGCTGAACTGTTGTTAGGATTAGGCTTTAATCATCGTGAAGAAACATGATGGAATCCCATCCAAAATTTGGTTTGGACTGCTAACCACAAACCAAGAGTAGGAAAATGGCTAATCCTTATAAAACCAAGATTTTCTGGAGAGAAAAGAGTGGGCTTACCAAGCTTTCCTGGGAAAATGTCTTGAGAGACCAGGACAAAGAGATTAGTTTGGGTTTTATGGTGGTTAGGAGGTGGGGCTGGGGTGAGGGTTGCCATATGTGGTAAGGGGCTTGCATTGTTTGAATCTCCCACTGGCTCCAAAGGAGGGAGTACCCAGACTCTTATCCACTAGCCCAAATGTGGGACAGAAGAGGAAGAAGGAGGGTTGAGGCTTAAAAGCTGATAGGAGTCAGACTCCTTATTAAAATTAATGATAAAATGGATGCTTCCTAATGAACTTTTTTGGGGAGGGGGTACACTCTTTTAATTAGAGAATTTGTGGGTTTACAGAACAATCATGCATAAAATATGGGATTCCCATATACCACCCTACCACCAACATCTTACTTCGGTGCGGAATATTTGATAGAATTGATGATAGCACATTTTTATAATTGTACTATTAATTAAAGTCCATGGTTTAAATTAGGGCCACTATTTGTCTGTAGGATAGTTCCATGGATTTTTTTTTTTTTTAATTTGTGTTCTGTTACCATATATACAATCTAACATTTCCCCTTTTAATCAAATTCAGATATATATTTCAATGGTGTTAATTGTGTTCACAATGTTGTGGTACCATCACCACCATGCATTATCAAAACATTTCCGTCATTCCAAATAGCATCCCTGTACATTTTAAATCTTAGTTTCCCATTCCCTAACCCCACTCTATCCCTGGTAACCTATATTCTACGTTCAGACTCTCTGAGTTTGTGTATTTTAATTGTTTCAATCAGTGAGATTATACAATATTTGTCCTTTTGTGTCTGGCTTATTTCACTCAACATGATGACTTCAAGGTTCATTCATGTTGTTGCATGTATCAGTACTTCATTCCTTGACTAAATAATATTCCATTGTGTGCATATACCACATTTTATTTATCCATTTATCAGTTCACAGACACATCGGTTGCTTCCATCTTTTGGCAATTGTGAATCATGTCACTATGAATGTAGGTGTGCGAATATCTGTTCAAGTCCCTGCTTTCAGTTCATTTTGGTATATGCATAGTAATGAGATTGCCAGGTCATGTGGTAGTTCTATACTAAGTTTTCTGAGGAATTGCCAAACTGTCTTCCATAGTGGCTGCACCATTTTACATTGTCACCAGCAATGAATGAGTGTTCCTATTTCTCTACATCCTCTCCAACACTTGTTATTTTCCAATTTTTAAATAGCAACCATTCTAATGAGTGTGAAATGATATCTCATTGTGATTTTGATTTGCATTTCCCTGATGGCTAATAATGTTGAGCATATTTTTATGTGCTTTTTGAACAAAATCTTTTTTTTTTTTTCTTCTGTTGCTTCTGCTTTGGGTGTAAAGTCTAAGAAACCATTGCCTATGACAAGGTCCTGAAGATGCTTTCCTATATTTTCTTCTAGGAATTTGATAGGTTTAGCTCTTATATTTAGGTCTTTTATCCTTTTTGAGTTGATTTTTGTATATGGTATGAGACCGGGGTCCTCCAATTTTTTTTTCTTTTTAAAATAGAGATCCAGTTTTCCCAGCACCATTTGTTAAAGAGATTCTTTCCCAAGTGAGTATTCTTTGCCACCTTGTCAAAAATCTGTTGGTCATAAACGTGAGAGTTAATATCTGAGCTCTCAATTCTATTCCATTGGCCTATATGTCTATCTTTGTGCCAGTACCATCATGTTTTGATTACTGTGGCTTTGTAATAAGTTTTAAGATTGAGAAGTGTGAGCCCTCCAACTTCATTCTTTTTTAAGATGGCTTTAGCTATTCGGGGCCCCTTACCCTTCCATATAAATTTGATGATCGACTTTTCCATTAATGCAAAGAAGGCTGTTGGGATTTTGATTAGGATTATATTGAATCTATAAATTGCTTTGAGTAGTATTGACTTTTTAATATTTAGTCTTCCAATTCATGAATGTGGAATATTCTTCTATTTATTTAGGTCTTCTTTGATTTCCTTTAGCAATGTTTTATAGTTTTCTGTGTACAAATCTTTACAACCTTGGTTAGATTTATTTCTGGGTGTTTAATTCCTTTAGTTGCTATTGTAAATGGAATTCTTTCTTCAGTTCGTCTTCCGAGTATTCATTGTGTGTGTATAGAAACACTACTGGTTTTAGGGTGTTGATCTTGTACCTATCACTTTTCTGAATTCATTTATTAGCTCTACGAGCTTTGTTGTGGACTTTTCAGGATTTTCTGTATAAAGGATCATATCATCTGAAAATAGGGAAAGTTTTACTTCTTCCTTTCCAATTTGGATACGTTTTATTTCTTTTTCTTGCCTATTTGCTCTGGCAAGACTTTCCAGTACAATGTTGAAGAACACTGGTGATAGTGGGCATCCTTGTCTTGTTCTTGATCTTAGAGGGAAAGCTTTTAGTCTTTTACCATTATGTATGATATCTATGGGATTTCCATATATGCCCTTCATCATGTTGAGGAAGTTTCCCTCTATTCTTTGTGTTCTAAGTGCTTTGATCAAGAAAGTGTGCTATATTTTGTCAAAATCCTTTTCTGCATCGATTGAAATCATGTTTTTTTTTTCTTTCATTCTGTTAATGTGGTTACTACACGAATTGATTTTTCTGCCACAGATCTTTGTATATACCCAGCCAATTTGCTCATCTAGATTGGCTGTTCATAATTTTAAAGGATTCTGGAAACTTTCTTTGGTAAACAAGAAGGTAAAGGGGAAGAAAATCAAAATTTCCCCCAAGGCATACATTATGCATATCACAGTTTTTGCCCATGGCCATCACTGCTTTTGGAAACAGTTGATCAGCCAGGACTTTTTGGTGATAATTTGATTCAAACACATTCCATTAATTAATTAAAAAACATTTACAATCACCTTTCATTTAACTGTTAAGCACCTCATAATCTAGTTAGAGCAAGATAGTTAGGCAAACATGTAAACTTAATAGACTTTTATGGACTCTCCCAGGGGAGTTGACTTTATTGTAGGATTATCATACTGTGTAGGAGAGAAGATGGCTCTGGTGGGACCTTGGAGCATCCCTCAAAACACTTGATGGAGGGTGCCCCATTCCCTTTTTTCCTGCCCAGAGTATATAGCTAGTTAAGACTGTAGAGCTGGGTTGTGATTTCATTTCTCAGTTCCTTCAAATACACTGTGAACAAATGACAGGTACGTGCATGTGGTAGGTTTATATTTGATAAATGTTGGTTGAATTGAATTGTTTACCTAATGGCTCAGTGCCAGGTAGATGGCAAAATATTTAGTAGAATCTTTCATACATTAAAAAAACATTAGAATTATATGCTCATTAAGCTGTTAGTTTTTGAAGCAACCGAGATGAAGTGCACGAATCCATCCGTGTTGGGCCCAGTCCATGTGTTTGCAGAGCAATTGGCCATATTAGGAAAGGAGTTGGTGGCTTGGAAGAGACAAGCTAATCCTTTAACAAAGGTGATGTTTGTGGCTCTTATTACTGAATATAGGCTGAAAAACAGAACGCAGAAGGAGCAGATTATATGCATTTACAATTTGGGGTCCTATGGAATGTTTACTTTAAATTGACTGCAGTTTAATGTTCCAAACAGAATTTGTTTTTTCGTGCTCCTCTTTTGGATGAAAGAAGCAAATTTAAGAAGATTATCTGGATTTTTTAAAAAAGAATTTAGCTTAAGAAAGCCAGCTTCCCAGGCCTTCTACAGCTATGGTTTTGGGTGAAGGAAGCTTGTTCCAGAGAATGCCCCTGAGGTACCAAACTTCAGAATCACTAAAGAAAAATTCCATTGTGTTCAGAAAGGTTGCTTTTCCCCACAAAAAAGTGAGTGGCATGGCTTAAAATTGTTTCACAAGAGTGAAACAAAAATATCAGCGACAGCGAACATTCATCTTACTTTTACCCCTACAGGGGTCACAGATTTCGATGCTAGGCACTCTGGACAATTGAGGACATCCTGCTTTCTAGGAGGTTCTTGTCTAATGGGAAAGGAAGAACAAAGGGTGATGAAAAATGCGTAAAACTCAAATGCTTACCCAGTGTGAAGATGTGCATGATTCACACACATTGGTTTTAATTTTTCTAATTTCACCATTTGTTTTGTGTTATCGCCTCTTTGTGGGACTTTTTAAACTATTTTAAAGTTATGTTGGCAATTTGTGTGTAAATTTGTGAGAGCTGTAGTGACTGTCATCACAAACCCTGCTTTCTGGCCAATTTAAACAGTGAAATGTACTTGGACCTGCTTTCTCTGGTTTACAACATGCCTTCATAACTATAAACTTTTACCTAATTAAAAATCCATGGCCCACCATTAGGAACATTATCAGTATCATCATAAAGGTGATTTTTAAAATAAAATGAGATGTTGCCCTTTTAAATCCAGTTTCCTTTTTGAGTTTGAGTTTATTGGAAAATGGATTCATAATGGATATAATAATGGCTGGTGGTGCAAACCCCATCTTTCAGGAAATTGAGAAATTTGCAAGTTAGAATTGTATTAGAAATACACATAATATTCTATTTTAACTATTAAGGACCACTATCTAATATTCTGTTCTTCCCTCAGTATACTAAAGTGTATAATTGTTTTGGAGAAGTTAAAAGATTGATAATTTATTTGAAGTATCTGTAAATATGTTTGCCTCCACCAAATAGATAAGTTTTGAAGGCGGTAACATTTTCTAATTCATTTTGAATCACTAGGGCCTAACACATTGTCTAGGACATTGTGAAGCGAGTTGCTACAACAGTGCATCGTGGGCTCAGGGCACGACAGAAACATTCATCAGATGATCCCTTTATTGTACAGAATAAAGAGTCCTAAAAGGGCAAATCTCCTCGTCATTTACACAGCGCAAAGAGTCTAAAGATCAGGGAAAGAGGCCCCATCATGGTCGGTCTCTCGGGATGGCTGAAAACTACTCGGGGTCGGGGTCAATAAATAGATGGCAGCTCTCTATGCCCCACCTTGTGCTGGAGACAAATCTATACTGTTTGTCTGTGGTTTTTATCATCTCAAGGGGGAAGGAGCCCTGCCACTGAGATTCCTGTTTTGATAAACATCTGGGACTTCTTGCTCTTAGTTTCTGGGTTTGAAGTCCGGCAGGCTTTTCATTAGACAACATTTCCTCCAGGTTGTGGGCACACAAGAGAACAGGAGGTGGGGATGGTCACTTAGCATGTGCTTTTGACTTCCCCAGAGAAGGAGGTGAGCTCAAGGAGATGGCTGCTTAATAATTGTCTCTTATTTCCCTAAGAGATGTTGTTGGTAAGAATGAACTGAGTTAGTGACTGGGTTGCTGGAGATGGTACCGTAGACCTGGTGTTTCTCATGGAAGGTTATTATCTCTCACCTCCAGGATATGTTTGTGGGATGATTTTGATGGTCACCATGATGTATATGTAGGTGAAGGAGGGTTCTGCCTAGGGGCAGAGATGTTAAATGTCCTGCAAATGTGGGTGATAGTCCTGCTAGCTTTTTTCATCTGTTTGAGTGAATAGTTCTAATGTATTGTGGCTCTAATGTTGAGGAATATAATCTGGTTCATCAAAAGTCTCTGTAAAGCACCATTGCACACTGCCTATGAGAGTAAAAATAGGTTAGAAGGCTACTTTTTTCCAATACTTATGAAATTATTAAAAGGTGAATATAGTTGCACTTAGTCAATCAATATCCAGAAATTTATCCTAGTAAAATAACAATTAAATCTATTTATGAAGAAAATATATATGATTTTTCTTGGCTACAGAATAGGGTGACCAGCTCAACCTGATTTGTCTGGGACTTTCCCAGCATTTGCACTGTAATTCCCACTCCCGGAAACTCCCTCAGTCCTGGGCAATTCCTGATCAACCTGTCATGGTTAACCACTTTACAGCAGAATCCTTACTTTTAATGAATGAATATTTTGAAATGATGCTTGGAAATATAGGACTGGTCACCAAACATCCTTGCAAGACAATTGAGTTTAGTTAACTTCAAGATTTTAGAGAGGACTATATAAATCAGAGGAAGAAAGGAATTCCTGGGAACAATAGGGAGATTAGGAAAGGCTAAATGTGAGAAGAATTTTAAAGAAAGGAGCAAACCCAGAGGCTCATGGCCAAGGAAGGAAAGTTGAGAAAGAACTTAAAAGTCTATGAGGGAATTTTACCAAGTTGATTGCTATGCTATGCAATGTGTTTGTTTTAAAGTTTCCTTTCATCTTCCCATAATATCTTCTGGCTGATATTTACAATGTGACTGACTAGTTAAACAGAAGATTAGATACAGGAAAAGAGAGAATGAGTCAACAGCCCCCAAATCACCTAAATGCAGTATAGGGAGACAATGGAAAATACGAAAAAGAAATATTTTACAACACATATAACTGAGCATAGATATTTGTATTCGGAATTTAAAAGAAAGCAGAAATGGCCTCTATAAATCAGTAAGAAAATGTCAAACAACATAATGGAGGTATGAGCAAAAATATGAATATGCAAATCATATGAAAGGAAATATGTATGACAAATAACATATGAAAGAAATTCAACATCACCACGAAAATGGAAATACAAATTAAAACTATATTGAAATACCATTTTACATTTAGCAGATTGGCTTTTTAAAATTTTTAATTAAGTTTTTTTTTACTATATCAAATGTTGGCAAGGATAAATATCAATGGGAACTTATATTTTAATAATGGGAGTGTAGCTTGGTGGAAAACAATTTAACTGTATCTATCATATGATAACATAAGCCCTAGCAATTCCCCTTCTGGTTATATTCCAAAGACATTCCCTGGCACATTGCATAAGGGGATAGTAAAAGGATTTGCTTTGTAGTGTTGTTCCCCCTAATTCCCCAAGCTGAAAAATCTAGGCTGCATTCTTGACTCATTCCTCTAGTCACACTGTCTATTCAGAAATCCCTTCCTCTCCACCATGCTTCTATCATTTCTGGCCTGAACTCTTGACTGGACTCCCCTCATTTACTCTTTTTGAAATTATTATTTTTATTGTGGTAAAATATACATAACATAAAACCATCTTAACCGTATTTAAGCATACAATTCAGTGACAGTAACTAAATTGACAATGTTGAGAAATGTGATGGAAAAATTAAAAAAAAAAAACAGTAAATTGCTTACTATTAGGTTGACACTCATACCCTATGATGATGTTTTGCTCCAATAGAGTGACATTAAGTAGTACAACTGCTCATGTTCACCTCCCCACCGGAAGTGAAGTATATTACTGGTGAGTTTGATAGAAGGAAATGAATCTGCATGGCTTGGCTCCTTTTTTTCTTTATCTTGGGAACGTGACACCATGTATGTTCTGCTGCATAATGTAGACATTTTTTAGGGGAGTCCTACTCTGCCGGTGTGGAGTGGATCATCCTAGGTGACTGCCACTTTTGACTTGGGTTTCCTAATCCTAAATCCCAGAACCTATTTGCCCACAGAAATAAACCACGTTCTCTCATTCAGTTTTACCAGTAAAAAGGTGATATATTGATCTTCGCCTGCCATCCTTCTTTGTCTTGCTTTTAAAATGTTAGATGTATGCTATTTACTGAATCTTCTTGCATCCCAACATCAAGGAACAAGCAAGAAATAAAATTTGGGGGAGCAGAGCCCATGTGAAGTAAAGAGGCTCCTAGTATGGCCAAGGTGGGTGGATCTGTGTTTTAGGGCTACTGTGTTAAGCTGTCGCCAGGTGAGAGTTTCACCTCAGTGGGTTCCTGAAGCTTACAGTGGCTTTGTACACAGGTCCCTGACTGTTTTCAGAAAGGCAAGGCTGCAGTGCACGGAGGTAGCCGTAAGCAAGCATCTCCTGGCTCCCTTTAGCAAAAGCAACTGCTCAGCAAGCTGTGGGCTGCAGCAAATGAATAGGCCCAGAGGGCATCTTAATCAAATGGCGGGACTTGAAAATGCAGATTGCTGCAACTTGACCTAGGCCTACACCTGGACCTGGTATTGGAGATCAGGCTGAAGCAGAGATAGATCTTTTGGGCCATTTTTGAGCTGTGAGGCAGAACGTAGCTCTCCGCATGAATTGCGGAACGCTAGCAGAGGTTCTAGCTTTAAACATTTAGAACTAGGTGTCTGTTGGGAGCTGCCTCACATTCCATTTTCCTTTCAAGACTAAAGGGAGAACTGCAGAGGAACTAACCTTGAATTCACATGCCTTATCACAGGCAAAAGTGTCACTCAGTGGTGTGCTAAAGCCAGCTTGTATTGATTGGATCACAAGAGTCAACTATTAAATTTTCACTAATTTGGCGAGATGGTTGATGTCACATCGGTAGCTTGAAACTGGCCATGGTGGGAGTATTTACACCACTGAACTTAGCAAGTCCTACAAATTGGGCTCCCCTGTGGCCATCCCCCCTCACCCCGCAACCTGTTGTAAAACATTTACCATTTTGTGCTTTCATGTTGGCTTTGGACTTGAAAATTACGTAAGTTCACACTCAAATTGAAACCCAATTTGTGATAGATGTTGTCACCTCAAACAGGGCTTCATTTGTAAAGAGAAATTCCACTGGCAAGGGAGTGGTGGTGGTGGTGGTTTGAAGTAGAGAACTCAGTGAAATTATTGCCGAATAATGAAATTATTGCAAAAGGCATTAGGAAAATACCTTAATTTAAGAATTTTGTGTCTGGAGTGATCTGTCTCTAGGAATCAGGTTTGCTTAGGAATTCAAAGAGCACCTTAACGGTCTGAAAAACACAGTATAGTAGAAAAATAAAAACACAGCAACAAACAGAAAGCCAGGCTGATTAAGCTAGAAGAGGGAAATTTCTATAGAAAAACAATGGGGTCCTTAGGGAACAGACAAATCTTTTATAAAAAGGAAAATGAAAAATTTCAGTACAGGGTATATAAAAATATTAAAGGAAAATGTGGATGCATCCCAAACTAAGTGATCTTAAGGGGGCGTTAGAAGAGGGGGCACTGCCTTAGCTGTTGCCTTGTCAGAAGCATTAACTGGGGTGCAGTGAAGAAGGGCAAAATCTCAAGGAGTAAACTGGCATGGCTCCCCCAGGGAAGGCTGTCGAGAGCCCGCTGTTTAATGCTCCATAGAAAAACAACTTGCTATGGTCTGTGCCTTACACAGTGGCATTTGAGGCATCGCCTTGGGACTTCTTCAAGATTGAAACCAAGTGGCAGAAAATCTGGACAGATTTCAGAGGAGAAAATTAGGAAG
This sequence comes from Cabassous unicinctus, assembly GCA_029593785.1. Lineage (NCBI taxonomy): Eukaryota > Metazoa > Chordata > Mammalia > Cingulata > Chlamyphoridae > Cabassous > Cabassous unicinctus. The sequence continues at coordinate 8,619 of JAQZBX010011759.1, read as the reverse complement.
ATCAACATCATACTCAAAGAATTCCTGGGAGAGTTCAAAGTACCAGTTTTTGCAAGTGGGGACATAGAAACTGCTTGTTCTAAGAGGGAACATGACTGAGAAATTTAAGGAATTAGAACTCCAAAGGAAGGCACAGCAAAGATAAAATATTAAAGGAGCAATTGGCAGTGCGATGATACCTTGCATCCAGCCCTGGTTAAAAGCTGAGCTAAAGAAGAGTCTGGCTAAGATTATTGAACCAAGAAAGGTGAGAGTGGACAAGGTTTGTTTGAGTAGCGGATAATTTTAACATATCCAGAACAAATGATTTCATATTTCTTACTAAGAAAGACCATATGAGATAAAGCCTGAAGGAATATGTTAGAAATTTGAATGTCTGGGCCAGAAATCAAACACAAGTTTTAGGAAAGAAGGCATTGAGTGCCAGGAAAATCACTGTTCTTCCTGAGGTAGAGAAGGAAAGGGACTAAATTAAGAAGCAGGATGCACTGTATACAAACCCTTGAACTTTCCTTTGAAAAGGGGAGGAAAAGTAGGAGGAAATAAAACATGAGAGGATTATCCCACTATCGAAACACACACACACAGTCACACACACACACCTTTAATGGAAAGAAATGCTTCTTAAGGCTGGAGCATTCAAACGCTGTGTAGACCGTCCCTTGAGGAGCATGCATTCCTGAGTTACTGGACCTTGCTATGTCTTTAGGGATGCAGACTTCAGAATAATCAACTATAGCTTCCTTTCATATAGGAATCTGCTCAGAGCAAATTCTCTGGATTGATAAATTCAGGGAGGTGGGGAAAATCTTTCCTGGGAGGCTGATTTCACAAGCTTAAGCAATTCCATAGCAAACAGTAATGGAAAAAGTCAAAGGGGCACTGGAATGAATGTGCCTGCTCACGCGAGTAAGTGGCTCTTTCACTGGCAGAACCCACCCTCAGAAACTTGGAGCTCAAAGGGGAAACAGAAATTAAGAGACTCTGGATATTCTGGACAGGAGATAAAGGCATTGCAAATTAGACTTAAAGGCTGCCACATCGAAATTTCTAAGCCATTGCAAGAAAGCAGCATAATTTCAGATGCACAGTCTAAGAGAAAAGACTGTAAGCATGAACTGATTTCTCCTAGAAACCCTCCACCCTACTTATGCAAGCATGGCAATGCATAGCCCCAAATTAACCACTTGCTGAGATAGTTCTCCCATTTGAATTTAAATTTACAATTTATAAACATCTGTCATAGAGCTATTAGCATTCTGATGAAGTTGAATCTAGTTATTCTCTTTGCCTTCCTTACCTTGGATTCCATTCATTGAAGTTCTGCTATGATCTTTAAGATCACTAAATAGTAGGCTTGGGGAACTTAATTTTGCCTGTGATAACTACTTTATAAGTTGCTTTTCTTTCATTTATTTTCTCTTTATTCTTTCTTTTATTCTTTTGTTTCTTTGTTCTTTTTCCCCCATATCTGGTAGATTTGGGGCTGGTGCTGGGGTAATTTCAGGTGTCCTATTAACCCTTTGGACCCTTTAAAAAGTAAGGTGCATTATTATTGAAATAATCCAACTGTTGAGATCTCACAGGCAGTAAAGTAATTCTTGAGTCAAGCCCAGGATACAACAGCTGAAGGACTCTGGATACTCTCTAGGCACTAAGAACCCTCTAGCTGAGACTGAGCAGATTAATAATCAGGGAGAATGACTTCTAAGCTCTCTTTTCTCCTTTCTTTTAACTTCAAATCACAATGGCAGCAGAATTTGATTTTTGACTTGGCTATCCCCGAATTTGAACATTCAAGATAACTAATCTTTGGATTTTAATTTCTCATGAACTACACTGGACAATGAAGGCAGACAAAATTTGTGCTAGTAAGTAGAGTAAAGAGTGAATTTTCAGCCTTGGTAGAGAGTAGTCTTGGAGTTAATTTAACTAATTTACTGCTCTGACACATTCAGGGCCTTTTGAGGGGAAACTATACACTTGACTTTGGAGGGTGTACTCTTCACCGACAGTGGTTCTAAGAAGAACCCAAAGGATGATGGTTGGTATTGAGAGGCCTTGAACAGGTAGAAACAGAACCACTCCTCCCTGGTTGGTTATCCACTTACTGGCTAGACCCAGTAGGTTAAGAGAAAAGCTGTTAAACGTTTGGAAAAACATTTTGTCTACTCTAGATGCTACCTTTCAGTCCATCCTTGCTCACTCCTCCCCTATAAGAAGTGAAATACCTGATGGGTGATTTGGGATAAGGGAATGGACATGCACATGTCTTAAGAGCTGGCGTTACTCTTAGCTCACAATTGCTTTCAGTCCTGCCGTAATCTTAGTAGTGAAGGGCTCGTCCCTGTGGGTGAAGCTGGTCTTGGTTGAGCACTGACTCCAGGCTTTTGACTGTGGGTGAATAAATCAGTCTAATTCTGGGATCCACAATCATGAAACCCACTTCCCTGCAGATATAAGCTACATTTCCCAATATTAGCTTTTACATTATAATGGTGATATTTTAGCTTTCCATTTTCTAATTGTAGTCTTATTTTAGAGGGGAAATACTCCACACTGATATTTCCTTTCATGTGCAATGATCTACAGTTGTATAACCTTCCTGACCTCTCTATATACCCCATGCCCCCACTTACTTCTTAGAGAGGTGAAGTTATTTATCTGATTCGTAGTTTTGGAAAAAGAAACTGGACATGGCTTCCTCTTCTCTTCCATTTTTGTAATAAGTCTTCCAACTGCGTTTTCTTTTTTTCTTTTCTTTTTTTTAGCCTTATCATAAACTTAGTGGTAAGGGTTCTGTTCCTATAGGGAAAGCCTGCAGTTGTCCAGCCTGAGCTTACAATGTGTGTCTGTATTACTTGAGAGTATTCAACAATGCCATAGAAAAACAAATATTCTTCATTAGTTAAAACCTAAAAATGTATGTGTCTGTCTTATCTCTATCTTTGTCTCGGTCTCTCTCTGTGCATAGTGTTTCCCCCACCCTCACTGTGGTAGGCAGTGAGATCCCTGGGATCTGTGAATATGCCACCCAAGGCAAAATGGGCTTTGCAGAAGTGATTAGGGACATGGACCTTAAGATAGGGAGATTACCTTGGGTTATCTGGGCAGAACAAATGTAATCACATGCGCTTTTATAAACAGAGCTTTCTTACACTTGAAAGCAGAAGAGCAAGTCAAAGAGATGTGGCAAAAGAGGAAATCAGAGAGATTTTAAGCATGAGAGGGACTTGACTCACCATTGCTGGAAAGAGCCACATGGAATGCATGAGAAGGAAGGTAGGCAGCCTTTAGGACCAAAGACTGACCTCCAGATAACAGTCAGGAAGGAAAAAGGGATCTCAGCCCTGCAACCACAAGAAACTGAATTCAGTCAACCACCTGAATGAGCTTGGAAATGGATTCTTCCCCAGTGTCTCAAGTAAGTAACAGCAGCCTGCAGACACCTTGATTTTGACTTTATGAGATGCTAAGCAGAGTACCCAATTGTGCCCACCTAGTAACTGTGAGATAATACATTTGTGTTATTTATGTTTGTTAAGTTTGTGGTAATTTGCTATGGCAGCAAAAGAAAATCAGTATACACACTGAACTAGTGTGGATTTTGTTCAGCTTCTAAGAAGAAAGACGTGATTCCAATGACTTAAACTCATAAGGGTTTGTTTCCTCTTGAAAATGAACTCCAAAAGTAGGTGATCTACAACTAGTAAGATCAGCCCACAAAGTCATGGGGATCCACAATCATTCTTTAGATTTGCTTTGTTCACTCACTATGTTTCAAGTCCTTCCTCAAGGTCACAAGATGTTTGCTGTAATCTAGCCATCACATTCATATTTCAAGCAGGAAAGAATGGAAAGGGGGAAAGGGGGAAAAGAGTCACATGCCAAATTAAGCTCACCTTAGGAATTTATGTAAATTCTACCCCAAAACTTCTGCTTACATTTCCCTGGAGTCTTAACCTCTCTATTTTTAGCTCATTCTGTAGCCAAAACAATCCTGGATTTTATACATCAGTAACTTCCCAACTATTGGCATTCAGTCTTTCATGACCCTGCCATTACCCTCTCCAGCACCATGTCTTGTCCCTCTGTCCTTGCAGGAAATGTTCCAGAACAATCAAATGCCTTTAGTTCCTGACAATTATTTTCTCTCTTGCTTTTCTACCTTGGCAACTACACTTCCCTGTGTTTGGAGCATTCTTTTTTCATTTAGTTAATGCCTGTTTTTCCTTTAAGACTACTTCCTCTGTGCCCCTTGGATTCTGGAAGGTGTTCCTAACTCTTGGTCAGGACCAGGCGTGCTTTGAATAAACTTCTAAGACACTGTATGTATTCATCCATAATACCACTTATCACATATTAAAATTGTTTATTTAATTTTCTTTTTTTATTTAAATATATTTTTTTGTTTTTTTAAAGATACTTAGGTTATATAAATGTTACACAAAAAATATAGGGATTCCCATATGCCCCGCTCCCCACACCTCCCACACCCTCCCACATAAATAACATCCTTCATTAGTGTGGCACATTCGTTGCAATTGATAAATGCATCCTGGGGCATTGCAACTGAACATGGACCATAGTTTATTTTGTAGTTTACACTCTCTCCCACACAATTCTGCAGGATATGGGAAGATATATAATGGTCTATATCTGTCAGTGCAATGTCATTCAGGATGATTCCCAAGTCCCAAAAAAGTCCCCATATTACACCTGTGTTTCTTTCTCCCTGCCCCCAGAGCCTCCAGTGACCACTGTCTCCACATTAATGTTGTAATTTCTTCCATTGCTAGAATCACAATAGGTCTATAATAGAATACCAGTAAGCTCACTCTTGTCCATAGTTCATTCCCCAATCCTGAGGATTCTGGGATAGTGATGTCCATTCCACCTCTAATTGAGAGGGGGCTTCGAACCCAAACAGCCAATGGATGGGACTCTCTTGCTTGCAGTTGTAGACTCTCTTGTTTCCTTGGTATGGTGATTGTCAATCCTCACCTCCTTGTTAGTTGTCCTGGGTGAGTCCAATGAACTGGAAAGTAGGTGTTGCAACTGCATTGAGGCTCTGGGCCCAGCTCGCACATGTACAGCCCAAAGATTCAAGTCTCTTGGATGTATACCTACCAACTCCAGCACCAAGTGTAGGTTCAAATAGAAGGGATAGATGAACCATGTGTAGGGAAGGCATAACTGAATCCAACTCTGCCACTCTCAGGGGCACAAATTCTAAAGTAGGGCCCACTGGCAAGGCACCAAATTCAGGAGCTATCTGCCATGACCATAGGACCTGAGTGTCTCCAGAGCCCTCAGGAGCCCCACTTTGGCAGTCTATGAGATCCTGCTGAGATGTGTATAGGCGTTACCTCTGGAATGACCTCCCAACTCACTTTGAAGTCTCTTAGCCATATAAACTCATTTGTCTTTACATTTTTCCCCTTTTATTCGGGGTCTTTTTCAAGTTGCATTGCTAGTTGGTGATTGGTGTAATCCCTTGGTGCCAGGGAGGCTCATCCCTGGGAGTCATGTCCCATGCTGGGGGGAAGGTAATGCATTTATATGCTGAGTTTGGCTTAGAAAGAGGCCACATTTAAGCAACAAAGAGGCTCTCAGGAGGCAACTCTTAGGCACCCCACAACACTAGGCTAAGTTTCAATTTCAAGAGCAAAGACTCACAAGCATAGTCGTCAATATCAAGGGCCAACAATGGACCATCCTCCTTCGCCAGTCATTTCCCCTGCACTTGGGGGACTGTTGCTGCTCCATTAGAGAATGTGGCAGAGCTCTCCAGGATGGGAATTCAATATTCTGCCGGTTATTGTATGAATCTCCACCCACTGTGACAATGCCCCATTAACATTTAAACACGTTTATATGCCCTAAATGTATTTCCAGGTGAACTTCCTCCCATGTATTCCCCATCACTGACACCCCACACCAATGATCCTCCCCTGATCTCAGTTGTAACCCTTCTGTGATCTTAAGCTTCTTCAAAAATGAAGCCAATAAAGTAGCCAAATACAATTAATAAGAAAATGAAATAATAATGATATGTTTAAATATAAGATATAAAATACATAAAATTTTTTAAAAACTAAAACTAAAAATTTAGAAATCGGGATATTAAAAAATAATGAAAAACATAAAAAATTTTTTTTGACATTTTGCCTTTCATCACTGTAATATCTGTTGTCCTGTATTTACAGTGACATTTTCTTCTGTTTATTCCCTAGTGTCTTACTTTTTTTCATTTTGTTTTCAAAGAAGTTCTAGGTCACAGTAAAGTCACATACAGAATACAGGGGATTCCCATATACCCAACATCCTCTCCCTTTCCCCCCTTCTCGTATTAATACCTTTTTATATGTGGATGGTACATTTGTTACAACTGATATACAAATAGTGAAACATAGCTACTAACCATGGTCAATGGTTTACATTATGGTTTGCATTTTAGACTGTACACTTCTATAAATTTTGATGATATTTAACATGGCCTTTGTCCATCATGGCAAGATCATGTAGAAAACTTCCATTGCCCACTAAATACCCCCTGTTCCATCTATTCTATTCCTCCCTCCCTCTCCCCTCAGGGCCCACACCTGGCTTCACTCCTTGGATGCCAAGATTCATAGTTACTTGCAACAATAGTGAGGTCTTGGCACACTGGTTTGTCCTCCACTATTAGGAACTGCCCATGCTCTTGAAAGACTCCTGCCCCTCTGTATGAGAACATATAGGTCCACCCCAGGATGGGAGTCCAACTCCTTCCCACTTATTATGTGGGTCTCCACCCACTGATACAACACATTATGACAAAATGATCACTCGCACAGTCCCTAGAACCCTGCCCCAGGTGTGCCCTGTCCCAAATGCCCCTCTATCCAACACCCTAAAGAAGTAACCCTTTCTTGTCATATTGCCATAAGAGCATTCCCTCCTTTGTACTTTCAACCACATACCCGACAATCCCTAGTATTCACCTTGTCCCTCCCCCAGCCCTTCCCCCCATTCCATGGACTATCCAACCCATCCTCCCCACTCTACCTGCCTGTCAAACCTGCACCATCCAACCCAATAGTATCTCTACCCTCCTGTCATATCCCTTTAATGCCCAACTACACACTTCCACCTTATCATATATTACACCCTGTATGAGTCAGCCAAAGGGGTGCTGATACAGAATACCAGAAATCTGTTGGCTTCTATAAAGGGTATTTATTTGGGGTAGAAGATTACAGTTACCAGACCAGAAAGCATAAGTTACTTCCCTCACCAAACTCTGTGAGGATTCTGGCTTCCGGGGTTCCCCTTTTCCCAGGGCTTGATTCTCTCCAGGTTCAGCTGCTTATTCTCGCCACAAGGCCAGCTGTAGACTATCAGGCAAATGGCTCATCTCTTTTCCTGGGGCCTTCCCTCCTTCCTCATGCCCAAGTTCCTCTGTGTGCTTACTTCCCCAGGCTCCAGCATTACAACTCAGCATCAGAACTCCAACTTAAAACTCCAAGTAACTCCTCTGCTCTGCCATGTAGTTTTATCTCTGACTCCCCACCTACCAAGGGGCGGGGACTCAAGTCCTACTGACATGGACCAATCAAAGCCTTAATCATAACATAATCACGCCCAGAGGAACAGACCAGTTTACAAGCATAATTCATATCTATTTTTTGAATTCATAACTATATCAAACTGCCACATGCCTCAATGGACATTAGCTCACAACCTTCTTCTCCCTTTCTATTTCCTAAACCTATCTTCGAGACATAACTCTCTGAGTCTGCTCAATTTACTTAATTCATATAGTGAGGTCATGTAATATTTGTCCTTCAATGCCTGGCTTGCTTTACTCAATATAAGGTCCTCAGGATTCATCCATGTGATACCATGTGTTAGCACTGTGTTTCTTCTTACAGCTGAGTAATATTCCATTGTATGTATATACCACATTTTGTTTATCCATTCTTCTGTTGATGGGCATTTGGGTTAATTCCAACTTTTGGAAAAAGTGAATAATGCCGGTATGAACATTGGTATGCATATATTTGTTCATTTCCTTGCTTTCAATTCTTCTGGGTATATACCCAGCAGTGGAATTGCTGGATCATATGGCAACTCTATAATTAGTTTTTTGCAGAACTGCCAAACTGTTCTCTACAATGGCTGCATTATTCTACATTCCCAGCAGCAGTGGATGAGGGTTCCCATTCCTCCACATCCTCTGCAACACTTGTAGTCCTCTGTTTTTTTAATAGCCGCCAGTCTAATGGGTGTAAGATGGCATCTCATTGTAGTTTTAACTTGTACTTCCCTAATAGCTAGTGATGTTGAGCATCTTTTCATGTGCTTTTTTAGCCATTTGTATTTCCTCCTTGGAGAAGTATCTCTTCAAGTTGCTTGTGGATTTTTAAAATGGGTTGTTTGTCTTTTTATTTTTGAGGTGTAGGATTTCTTTATATATGCTGGATATTAGGCTCCTATAAGATATATGGTTGCCAAATATTTTCTCCCATTGAGTAGGCTGCCTTTTTGCTTTCTTGATAACCTCCTTTGAGGTACAAAAGTTTTTAATTTTGAGGAGCTCCCATTTATCTATTTTTTTTTTTTTCGCTACTCATG
>JAQZBX010011758.1:28987-42514 GCA_029593785.1 Cabassous unicinctus | reverse complement strand
AAAAAAAAAAAAAAAAGGAAGCAGGTATATGGGAGAAGATTCTCCTTTCAATCTGGAACATGTGGTGGAGTTTGAACATCTGGTGCGTTTTTCAGGTAGATGTCCTGCAACCAGAAAGTTAAAAGATTTCAAGCCTAGAGATAAAGATTGCAGAGGATTGGTTCAGCATAGCTATTAAGAGTCCCTGAAAAGATTGTCCTGCCTCCACCATTTTGTTTCTGTGTGACTCTGGGAACCTGACTTATCCTTCTCTTTAAATTGGGGTTAATAATAGTACCAACCTCACAACATTGTTGTGAGGACTAAAATAAGTATATATAAGGTGCTTAAAACAATATCTAGAAAAAAAATATCTGGGCACAAAGTATTTTCTCAAACCAACATTATGTTTTTATTATTTTTGTTGTCATGATTATTGTTAAAGTGACACAGTCAAGGGACTTATTAAACAATGACTTGGACTTTTTAAACAATGATAGAATTTTAATCCTCAAATAATTCTACTCTCAGTATTTAATTATAAAAGTCTCATGATTTTTTCATGAGAATGAGTACATAATGCATATTGCTATCAAAAAAGTTTACTTTTTGATTTTCAAAACCAAGCTCAGAAATATAGCATATTAAAGGCACACTACACTATATATTTGCCTGTGTCTAAAACAAACACCATGGTTTCCTTTGTAATAGCTGATTAATTGAGCAATTAAAGTAACATATAGACTAGACCTAGATTTTGAAATAATTTTTAAGACAATTCAAGACTGAAATCTGTTATATCATAATGGGCCTGGAGGTACAGAGGGATGAGTGGAGAAAATGGCATCTTATTCCTGAAGATTCTATCTTTGCTGTTTACTTGATTGATAATCTTCATCAGAATCTCCCTTTTCTGAGGAGAAATAGGTCAAGATTCTAAAACATGACTGAAAATATTAATCATTTAAAATAGAAAAGCCTATTTATTTTGATTCAGAACACTCACCAGTTTTTGGTGCACTAAAACTGAAAAAAAAAAAAAGTTTATGCAATTTCATGAAGCTGGTTGTGAACTTCTACTTAAAAAATTCATGCCTGTTAATCCAGCCTGTCTCATGCAGTGGCCCTTCACAAAGGAAGGGATTAACGCATCAGTATGTCCTGTTCTGTTGGGCTTGCAGCTGCTCCTCAGGTTCAACTGATGATCATTTCTGGAAGCCAGTTAATACCCTGAAGAGCATGCGCAGATGAAAACTGTGCAGTTTCCCTTCACAAAGGGAAAAACTGTATGGTTCACACATCTTAAATGTAAAAACATCAAAAATAAAATCACAAGATATACTTTTTGGTGACATTTTTGTCTGAAAAATATTTTTTATAAATATTTTAAATGAAGATTCTGTTCATTTTATTGAACTTGTTCTCATCATGACCAATATCATCTATTTAAAATTCTGATGAAATATAACTCTGCTGTTCCATGTAGAAGGACAGAAGCACAGACAAATAAGATGGATGTCTTCAAAGGTTTGAGTGAGAGAAGCACAGAAGTAATTTTTAATATTTTAATTATATTACCACAAGGTATATAGATTCTAGAATTTTTACCAACCCAGGTCATGTGGCTATAGAGACATTTGGGCAGAGGAGATTTTCAATTGCTGATCACAACTTTTTAATTTTTTTTTAACAGAGTCTACATCCTCCCTGTCAAATGGTACTCTGAATAAGAAGGCATTTCCTTTAAACTCCTAAATATCATAAAGACTTTGGCGTTTGATGTCTGAAACCTAAAAGAAATAGTTGCCTCAGCCTATAACTTACAATTTCTTTTTATATTAAATAATAAATAATCTCTGTTTAGCTTTAGTTTTATATAAATCTTCCCACGAATTTGAGTTGAATTGAAAAGAATCTTTCCAAAGAAGCTGATATGCTTATATCACTGGGCCGTTGCATCGTTGATTCAGTGGGGAAAGCAGTTGGCTCTGAATTGGAAACTCTGGGCTTCTCAGAGACCATGTCCTCAACATTAATCCAAGCAATAGTGAAAGAGTACTTCCTGAATGTTCTTGATATTGGGAGATGAACCCATTATAAACATCAACTATGAAGGTTGATCACAATAAACAGAGATGTAAATGAATAAACATAACACAAGATAATGATGTGCATAAATATTCTGGGAAGAGTCTCAAGACCTTGTGGTCCTAATCATAATAATGAAGAGGTTGATTTTTCCCAAAAATTGTTAGCAAATATATTCTGTTCATGAATACCACGTCTCTTTCCAGCTTGGTAGCAAGCACGGTTTGATGATACAATTTCACTCACTTTAGGTAATTGTGGAAGAGTCCCTCTTTCCTGTTCTGGCTCCCCACTGCTGGAGCAGAGGGAAGGAAAGATGCAGTTCTCTCTTCCTGTAGGCTGTGTTTGGGAGTCTGTGTGCTGGATGTCAGAGAGGTGACGTTCCAACTTGTTATTATCTGATATTTTAATTCTGAAATTCTTAAGAGATCTTTCTGAGATAAATCTCAGAGGATTTATTATACTCATTATCCTGGAGGGGCCAGGAGAAAATGAGTTTGGGAGGTAAGCTTAGTAAATGCAGTTGTAATAGGGCCGAGCTGAGAAGTCTCAGCCCAAATCCCACGGTATGGCTAACCAACTAAATGAATCCAAAGCAGCCCCTCTGTGCAACGGGAAGTTAAAATTTCCCAAAGCCCTTGAGGAAGTCAGATTGATTTAACATCTCAAACTAACTTGAAATGGTTTGGGACAATTGTTTACATTCTAATGAGTAGGAAATAGACAACATGGGTAGAGAATAGAAAGTAAAAACAACAAACCTTACCAGGCAATAAACAAGAAAATAGTGTATGTGTGTGTATGTGTGTGTGCGATTTATTTATTGACAGTCCACTGCCCACCTATAGAATATGAACTGAACAAAAGAAGAAGCATGTTCTGTCTTTTGCCCTCTGTATCCCCCAGCACCTAGGTAAGTGCCTGACACATAGTAGGCTTTCAAAAAAAAAAAAATAGTGGATCAATCGATCAATTAATAATTACACAGATTAAAAAGTGTTATGGACAAATAATGCAAGTAATAGGATCAACATAGTCTTTCAATTGCGCAATTGGACTATAGCACTGGAGGAGGCATAGGGCCATTGATGGCAGTTTGGGCAGACCTGAAATGCTCCCATTGGGCTTCCCATTGTGCCCCTTTCATTCCTGCTTTACATGATTTACCAGATTGCTCTACTCATTTATTCATCTGTTCATCTGCCCCTTTAGCTCACGATGCCTTCTTTTCTGCTGCTTAGTGTAATAGCTGGCAAATAGTGTTCAATAAATGCGTGATGAATGAAAGAACAAATAATGGGTACCTGGATAGTAAGCACGCTTTCAGTTGTGTTACTAATTGAAATGTCAGGGATCCCTTCAGCTTTTAGATTGAAAAGAACTGTAGGTGATATCCTTCTTAAGGGTTTTCAGGTCCTTGGGATGTTTTCCTTTATTATTCAATTCCTCAAGAATCTGTTTCTTCCTCTGAGGCTCCACTACTGACCACATGATGGCGCCGGCACTGCACCATAAATAGGGAAGCAACTGCAAAGCGTGGCTTCCTAGTCTCTTACTCCTCCCTTTCTCTCTCTTCCTGCCCCTACTCCTCTGTATTTCCCCTCAGGTCCTCCTTCACATCCAGACAAGCTTGATACACGTAATACTTGCCAAAAATCTGTCAGATCAGAACGGGGGTACAGCCCACTTGAAGCTGGTATTATCTTTGTTCTGTGACAGGCCAAATTCTGTGTATTCCTCCCTTCTGATAAAATAGTATCTAAGAACACTTTGAATGCTCTTTAAAGCAGTGCATTCAGACAGACAGACAGAGAGATAGATAAAATAAAAAGTAAAACATTTTAAGAAGTCAACAAAAAAAGGGGGGGGGAGCTGGTGTAGCTCAGTGGATGAGTGCCTGTTTACCATGCGTGAGGTCTGGTGTTCAATCCCCAGTGCCTCCCTTAAAAATAAAAAATAAAAAGTAAGTTGGTGTATTCTTAGTTTGAGGTGCTGCTATTTTTATTTTGATTTGATTGACCCCTGCAAGTGAAGTTGTTCATTCCTAAAAACCCTCATAGCTAAGGAAATTGAAACCTAAAGCTTTGCCAAAATACACAAAAGAAGTGGAGTATTGTGGAAAATAAGACATACAGATACCGACATTCAAAGTAGATTAGAAAACTTACAGAACAAAAATGAATTACTGAAGAGCACCTACTTGTTAAGAATTAAAAGCGAGTTTAGAGAGTAGATATTTAATGTGGTTTTTAAAAATAGAAAGGGAACAAAGATTTGTATGACTGTAAAAAACCAGGCTTTTCTTTTCTTTTTTAAATTGAGATAAATTTTACTTATATTTGGTGTATGGAATGCCTCAAAATTTATGGATTTTTTAAACAATTTTATTAAAATATTAATTTATATTTAATAAAATGTCTCCATTTAAATCCAGTGTGTTTTGACAAATGTATACACCAAAGTAACCCCCAGCACAATCAAGATACAGAACATTTCCAGCATCTGAGAAAGTTCCCTTGTGTCCCTTCATGTCAATCCCTACCCTAACAGATCTGATTAATTTTACTAGATCGATACTGAGAATACTTTCTGCCTGACTTTGAATTTCATATAAATGGATTCATACCTTATATACACTTTTTGTGTCTGACTGCTTTTGCTCAGTATAATGTCTTTGATGTTCACCCATTCAATAGAGTGTGTTGGTAGTTTTACTTTTTATTGCTGAATAGTGTTCAACTGTGTGAATATAACACTATTTTTCATTCATGCCCTTCTTGGACAGTTGAATTACTTCTAGTTTTGACTATTATTATGCATAGTGCTTGGAACATTCTTATACAAGTACTTTTGTGGACATAAACTTTCATTTTTTGGGGGTAAAAACCTATGAGTGGAATTTCTGGGTCATAGGATAAGTAGTATAGGTTTAACTTTATAAACTGCCAAACAGTTTTGTAAAGTGATTGTATTAGTTTCCTATGGCTGCCATAACACATATCCACAAACTGAGTGGCTGGAACCACAGAAATTTATTCTCTTACAGTTCAGGAGGCCAGAAGTCTGAAAATCAAGGTGTCGCCAGGGCCCTCTGAAAGCTCTAAAAATTGTTCCTTGGCAGCAGGACTCCAGACTCCGTCTCCATCTTCACATGACCTTCTTCCCTATATGTGTCCTCGGTGTCTCTGTCCACATTTTGTCACCCTAATCCTATATAACCTCATGTGAACTTGATTTCATCCACAAAGACTGTTTCCAAAGTTCCAACTGCACAGTCTGAGGTTCGAGATGGACATGAATTTGGGGGAGTATAGTGGTTGAACAATTTTAAAACTGATGTGCAGGAGAGTTCTAGCTGCCCACATCCTCACCAATCCTGGGTATTGTCAGTTTAACCATTTTAAATTGTATGGTGATATCTCATTTTGGTTTTAGTTTACAATTCCCTGATGACTATTGACATTGAACAGCTTTTCATGTGTTTTCTGGCCATTTAGGGATCTTCTTTGGTGAGGTGTCTAAGTCTTTTGCCCATTTTTAAATTGAGTTATTTGTCTCTTTTAAAAATTGATTTGTAGGAGTTAACTATAAAATCTGGTTATAAGGTATTGTCAGATATTCATATTGCAAATATTTTTTTCCCAGTCTGTGACTTTATTTTTCATCTTCTAAGTGTCTATTGAGGAGGGAAAGTTTTAATTTTGATAAAGTCCAATTTTCAACTTTTTCTTTTATGTTTAATGCCATATGTGTTCCCTCTAGAAATCTACCCAAATCCAAAGTTGCAAAGATATTTTATTATATTTTTCTTCTGGAAGCTTTTTTTTTTTTTTAAACAATTTATTGAAGCATATCATTCATACATGAACATATATAAACTATAAGTGTTCAGTAAACATCATTTACTTACAAAACAAACATGCATAACATCATACAGGGCTCCCACACATCACCCCCCACAAACACCCTGCATTGTTGTGAACCATTTGTTAACAAATCATAAAAGAGCATCATCAAAGTATCACTAGTAACCATAGCCCATATCTTCCTCCCCTATACATTTATTTTAAGGATTTATTTATTTATTTATTTACTTTTATCCATTTTTACCACAACCCACCCACCCCCATCCAACCCCAACCATTTTTTCTGTTTCTGTGTCCATTCACTGGGCAACTCTCTACGCCTGTTTCCTTCCGTCTCTTCTCATGCTTCTCCTCCTGTCTTCACTGGGATTAGATTCTCAGAATCTCCGATGTGAGAGAGAGGCATCCTACCGCCTGTGCCACCTTAGTTCCTGGTCTTTCGGCACGTCTCGCCTTGGCTCTCCCTTGTGATGACTCTCCTGTTACGGCATCATCTTGCTGCGTAGCTCATTGAGCCTGACGGCTCACCCGCGCACGGGGCCTGATGGTGCACCTGTGGACTGGGCCTGGCAGCTCACATGCTCACCGGCCTGGAGGCGCACCCATGCACGGGGCCTGATGGTGCACCCACGCACGGGGCCTGGTGGCCCACACACCTTCTATATTTTTCTTTTTTTAATTTTACTGGGAGGTCCCAGGGATCAAACCCAGGTCCCTCCATATGGTAGATGGGCACCCAACCACCCGAGCCACATCTGTCCCCCTGCTATATCTCTTAAGGTTGACCAAAGATACTCAAAGTTACAGTATTTTCCCATACAGGATGGTCATATAATAAATCAGGCTTAGTTTATCACCAGCATTCTAAAAACCAGACCTAGGGAGAAAAACTAGGTCTGGGGACACATGCATGGTTTCTAATATAGCAAATATTTAGCCTACCCTGATTATCACAAAATCAGGTCAGTGAGAATATTTGCAAGTTTTAGCTTTTATGTTTAGATCTATGGTCCATGTTGAATTAATTTCTGTTTATGGCATAAGGTAAGAGTAAAGGTTGAATTTTTTTTCAACATTTATCTAGTTGTTCTGGCTCCATCTGTTGAGAAGACTCTTTTCTCCAATAAACAGCCTTTATTGAAAATTAATTGATTTTATATGCTTTGTTGAAAATTAATTGATGGCATATGTTTTGTTCCAATGATCTATTAGTTTATTCTTACAACATTTTTTTTTTAATTGTAGTTTTTAGAGTAAGTCTTGAAATCAGGTAGAGTAAATCCTCCAGCTGTTCTTTTTTGGGATGGTGTTGGCTATTCTAAGTTCTTTTCTGTTCAATATAACTTTTAGAATTGGTTTTTCAATTTCTACTTAAAATAAACTGTTTGGATTTTATTGGGATTGAAATCAATCTATAGTAAATAGCTTTTGAATCATTAACTTATAAAATTAATTTCTTTCTAAGAAAGCCTTTTTTTCCAACCATTTAAATTTTATCCAAATTGCTTTGTCTTTGAAAAATGTGTACAACTTAATCCTCAACCAGATCAGAATTTATCTTGAAAAGCTTGGAAATCATCCAATCCATTTTAAGCTACTCAGCTTAAAAAAAAAAAAAAAACACTTTTCCCAATAATTCCTGTCTGGGAAAGGATTTTTCTGACATTTGTAAAAAATGTACATACTTATGAGAAATGAACTCATGACTTCAAAAATATTTGGGGCACTTTTTTAAAAACTTGAATTCCCATTTTCTTTAACTGTTTTGTTTCTAAATACTGCTCCATAAACTAGATTTGATAGAAAAATATTGCCAATTATTTTAATTCAGTATATTCAACTAATTGAAAATTTAAAACAAATTTATTTTTCTTCACATCTCTCTCTTACTCAGCTGTCCACTTTAATTGTATATTAACAAAATATATATACAGAAGGTTTGAAAAATACACAACACAGAAGAAAACACCTGGCACATTTTACTTTTCAAATGTTTTCAGCCTTCTTTGTGTTTCTTTCCACATGAGATATTTCAATGTTCAGAAAACAAAAACCTGAAAATAAAATTCTTGATAGAGTCACAGTCCTACATTTGTGCTATCTTGTTCCAAGGCATTGAAACATTTTGAAGAATGCAATCCCTTTGCCATACCTTCCCTAATATTATTACCCACTTCCTGCCAATCTCTTCCTAGTTTTCTATGATTGAAATGGCTGCTTTGTGGCATTGTATTTTATAGTCCTAGTTTCAAAGTGGTGAGGCATACAAAATTAAGGAATTGCTGTCTCTAGGATCATAATGATTCAAAGAAACCTGCAGCTCTCACCAGATAGTTTGAAAGTTATTATAGCTTCAAAGTGTGGAAGGTGCCATCTGCTGGGATTGCCAAGGAGCACAAAAATACAGCTTGCATCTCCCCAAAGGACTAAAATATTTGTGATTCCTTATATTCCTCCCATCATAAGAGATATTTTCTATCTCAGTTTAATATTTTTGAAATAAGTCTCTTAAAATTTAACATTGTAACTAGTATTTCTTTTACCCCAAATCAAAGAAACTTGTAACAGAGTTTACTATAATGAAATCAATACAACAAAGTTAGCAAGACTAGATGTGTTTTGGGAATGGGGTAAAAACTATTTATGAAAAAGCCATATAATGAATGGTTCACAGTTATTAAGCATATTTATGAAAATGTTTAATGAGAAGTAGAATTGTTCATAATATAACACTAATGAGGGAAAAAAGCAAATAACAACATACATACCATTTAAGCTCAGAATAAGGCACTGTTGTATCTTGATTAAGAATGTGGTATTTGCCATCAGAAAAGTCTGGATTCAAGTCCCACCAACACCACTTACTTCCTGTGTGACACTGGGAAAATTAGTTAATCACTTGAAGCTTCAGTCTTCTCATAAAAAATTAAAAAATGTTGAAAATAATAGAATCCATAGAATTATGAAAATTAAATGAAATCAAAGCCCTTAAAATACTCCTTGGCATAGACTATACTCTCAGTGGAAGTATTTATGAGTTTACAGGAAAAACAACTAAAATAAATCATGCCAACCTCAAAAGTTTATTTATGAGAGAAAAGTTTAGTTCTTCATCACACATTTTCACACTTCCTAATTTTCTAGAGTGGGGATATTTTATTCCAATAAGGTAAACATCTGAAAAATAGACATGAATATTAGTGCTTGCAGGCCATTGGGGCAAACTTATCAAAGGTGTAGGCCAGCTATCAGAATTGCAGATGTTTGCAGGCCACTCTTCTATTTGTCTGAAGAAATGCAGGGGACTCCATTCGAAGCAATGGGAAGCTGGGAGCATCAAGAGGGAGAGTCATCAATGTTAAAATCCCTTGTATGAGGAGCACATGTAACTCAGTGGTTGAGTGCCTGCCTCTCATGTATGAGATCCGGGGTTCAATCCCTGGTATTGGAAAGGAGAAAAATAATCCAAAAAAAGTGATGCGTCCTTACTATTGGTAGCAAAGGATGGTGTTCCAGAATTTTGCAAGTCACTGAGAATTGCACAGGCCTAGGATTTCCAAACATAATACTAATAAGGGAATTGGGAATAAATCCATTTCTCACCAGGGAAGTCATTATTTTCCTTTAGACTCCCATAAAAATGAATAATTCTTAATTATTAAAAGATAAAGGGAAAGATAACATTTTTAAAATTGTTAGAAAGTTACAATAAAGCAATATACTGCTAAAACCCCATGCTATGGCAGTTAAAAAAACACAAAAGCTATCCATTTTAACAATATGTTAACTGCTCACATATACTGTAGTTGTACAACTCTTTATAAGTTAAAGGTTTAAATTTATACATAAAGAATGAATATAATTGCTGGAATTTTACATACTTAAAACTAACCACCATAAGGGAATAATCTTTTGAGGTTTAAAACTATGTCTTAATATGTCTATCTTCTCTTACTACCAAACACAGAGTTTCACACATATGCAGCAGGTATGAATTGGCAGCCTCATATTTTGGAAAACAAGATAATGCATGCTGTATCTTCTTTAATAACATTAAATTTCACTCCAAGCCCCCATCCCACTAGGCTATTAGAAAATTTGAAATCAGTAGTGGAACATCCATTATTCAGCCCCAAGGTCAAATACTGCAACAAAGCTTGAGAGTTTTGGTGGAGTGTGGAATGGGAGAGAGAGAGCTCCAGTCATCTGAAAATCTTGGCAACTCTGAGATGAGGACAACTCAGGCTTTCATGATCACTGCTGCTTCTGTGTCATTCTTGGGACATGTGACATTTTGCCCAGGATGGGAAACTCAGTGCCAACAGGCCTCTCTCCCAAATAAGCACTCCCCTGAGGTCTTGTTAATCCTTCAAGTTCAAAGAAATGGCTTTGTGCTTCACACATCCTTTACATTATTTTGCCCCTATTTGGGGCATAGAATTAAAATTTTATGTTTTCATCAGACCAAGCTGCCTCTTCTTATGTTAAAGGGAAAGATAAAAGGGCACATCCACTGCCTTGATAAACCTCAAAACTTCTTTACTTGATGGCAGAGACTAAATATGCTGTAATAAAATTATTAAACCTTCTTGAGTCCTCTCACTCTGACACGCACACATCTCCCAGATCAGAGGATGGTTACCCTGGAGCCACCAAGGGAGTCACATACACAGAAAAGCAAAGCAGAGCAAAATACGTACCTAAGTAATTCTCCATCTCTGTATCCCTCTCCTCCAACCTCTGCCAGGACTGGCTACAGAAATTGCAGGGCCCATTGTAAAATGAAATTGATTTCATTGTAAAATGAATTTCAAGACAGTGATGATAAAGCACTAAACCAAGCATGGGGCCCTTCTAAATACGGAGCCTCGTGTGACCACATGGGTCGTACACCATAAGTTGGCCCTGACCACTGCCTTGGTTCAAGTCCTCATCTCTCACTTGTTACTCAACAATTTCCAATGCCCTTTTTTTTTCAGATTTGCTTCCTGCAAAATCATCCTATACACACCCTCCATATACAGTGTATCTAAAGCAGACATCGGGTTTTGTCATATCCCTGCTTCAATCCTTTAATAAATCCCCTACGGGGACTTATATCAAGGTCTGAATGTGAACTTCAGGATATTCTGTTACAGGTTGTATTGTACCTCCCAAAAGGATATTTTGAAGTCCTAACCCCCAATACCTCAGAATGTGACCTTATTTGGAAATAGGGTCATTGCAAATGCAAGTAGTTAGATTGAGGTCAGACTGGAGTAGGGTGGATCCTTAATCTAACATGACCTGAATCCTTCTAAGGAGAGAAGAACAGACACAGAGACACAAATGCATGGGGAGAATATCATATAACAATAAGGGCAGAGATGGTACTGCCGCAGCTGCAAGCCAACGAATGCCAAGGATTGCCGGGAACCCACCAGAAGCTAGGAAGAGGCTAGGAAAGATACCTCCCTACAGGTTTCAGAGGTAGCCTGGCCCTGTCGACACCTTGATTTAGGATTCCTCGCTACCAGAACAGTGAGACAGTGCATTTCTGTTCTCTTAAGCCACCCTTTTTGCAGTGTTTCATTGCAGTAGCCCTAGGAAATTAAGGCATGCCATTGGATCTGGCCTCTGCCTGTCTTGGTCATCGCTATCTCTTTCACTTCCTCTTTCACAAGCTATTCTCTATCTGAGAGTTAAAGTGCAATGCTATTCAGATATCATGAATTCAACCTTCAAACAGTCAGAGAAAGAAGGTAAAACAATGCTGGACTGTGCGAAATGCAAAGCCTCCATTTCACGTTGGTAGCCTGTCCTTTGAGAGATCTGCAGCTAACAAACATGTTAATTTGTCAGCAGAGGAAAATTAAAGAACCAGAAAATCTAATTTTATTTTAAACATGCTTGACATTTACAGATGCTATCAATGTCACTATTTCTAATCCTGCAATAGTACAAATTCTCAAATGTCCTAAGAGTTAGAGATTTCATCATGACCTGTTTCCTTCATTTATTTGTTGACTCTCTGAAGAAATATTTATTGTACATTTGTTATGCATCAGGCACTGTGTGAGGTGCTGAGGCTAAAAAATTAACTAGGGAAAAAAAAAAAAGACAACCTCTTTTTTCAAAGAAGTCACAGTATAAGTGAGAAGGGAAAGGCAGGGAAGTTAACAGTTACATATAATAATATGGGCTCTCAGTTATTGGGTACCTACTATGAACCAAATACAGCACTGGCTGAATGTGTGGCTATGTGTGTTATTGCTGATCTTCAAAAAACTTGAGTATTTGTATTCCCACTTGAAAGATGAGAAAACTTGGGTTCCAAGAGAGTATAAAACTTTCTACAGGAAGTAGTCTATGTGCTAGGATTCAAATCCAAGCTTGTTTGGTTCCAATGCTGTATTCTTTCCACTCTGATCCTGTGCTGTGTCTTATATCTATTGAGGAAGGTGTTCTGAATGAGGCATGTAGCAGTTTGACATTATTTATGAATTCCAAAAAGAAATATAGGTTATGTTTGTAAACTGGTCGCTTCCTCTGGCATGATAACCCTTTGATTATAAGATCCAGCTGAGACATCTGATTAAATTATGTTACGATTAAGGCTTTGATCCAACCACGTCATTAGAGTGTGACTCAGTGTCGAGTCCCAGGCCCCTTGGGAATAAAACAGATGTTAACATGGAAGTAAACACACAGAGAAGAAGAACACAGAGGAAGACAGACAGCTCATTAGACACGGCAGAGGCTCCGGGAAGAGAAATGAGCCTTATAGTCTGCAGGTGACCTTGTGAAGAGACCTGAGTAGCTGAGCCCGGAAAGAAATGAGCCCCAGGGAGACAGACGAGCCTTATGCCAGCCTACAGCCAAGACTGGAAGCTGGGACCACGGAGCTTAAAGAGGAAGAAGGAAGGCTGAACCCTCACAGACATCACCCGCCATCTTGCTCCAACACGTGGCCAATGACTTTGGGTGAGAAAATACCTCTTATGATACCTTGAGTTGGACTCTTTAGGGCCTTGTGACTATAAACTTCTACCCCAAATAAATACCCTTTGTAAAAGCCAACAGAGTTCTGGTACTTTGCATCAGCACCCCTTTGGCTGACTAATACAAGGTATTTCAGAAAGAAGTGAGTACCAAACCCTATCCTATGGGCTAGGCAGAAGAAGACGAGGAGTAAAGTTGGCCTGGTGGACAAGAATAAAGAGTGAAGGAATGGCATGTCAAAGGAAGAATGCAGAAAGCGGATGTGGCTCAAGCAATTGGGTTCCCATCTACCATATAAAAGGTCCAGTGTACAATTCCCGGGGCCTCCTTGTGAAAGCAAGCTTGCCAATGTGAAGAGCTGGCCCAAGCAGAGAGCTGGCCCACATGGAGTGCTGACCCATGCAGAGAGCTGGCACAGCAAGGTGACACAACAAAAAGAGACACAGAGGAAGACAATAAGAGATGCAGCAGATCAAGGAGCTGAAGTGGTACAAGAGACTGAGTGCCTCTCTCCCACCCCAGAAGGTCCCAGGATCAGTTCCTGGTGTAACCTAAAGAGAAGACAAGCAGACACAGAAGAACACACAGCAAATGGACACAGAGACCAGACAAT
>JAQZBX010011758.1:10373-23256 GCA_029593785.1 Cabassous unicinctus | reverse complement strand
TGCTACAAGTCCTAGAACATCTGCAACGCTCAGTCATTGGTTCCCTGAGCTTTCCTTTAAGCTCAGACATACCCTTGCATATTGAGTGTTCTATAAAGTGCATGTAAATATCTTCATAAACCAAATTTCTAAAAACCCACAAAAAGTAAACCAAATTAGAATATTTCCAAAAGATGAAAAGAGTATTATTAACTAAGGACCAATATAAATGACACCGGCTTACAAGAATTGTATCAAGAAGACTAAAGTGAGAGGCTTGTGAAAATGCTAAACAACAGAAAAGGGATTTTAATGATCTGCTCAGAACAACAAGGAGAACAAACAAACAAAAAAATCTGATTGGAATTTATGGAATTCTGTAACAGATGACATCCTGTAAATTATTGACTCCCTATCTGATTGTCTTATTTACCAAAAAGAAAATCCAAATGTATAAAAGAGTAGAAGCAGCATGGGCTAAAGGCAACTGAAACCTGGAATTCATGAAAAGATGCTATGAAATCACTCAACTTCTTTAAATAAGTTCTGTCCCCTGGAACTAGTTATCAATGCATAGAGGAATTTTCCAAACCATCATTAGCTATCTTTAAGGAACATTTGAAAAGGTGAGAGATACTAGAAGATGAAAGAAATCACTGTTACAGCATTTTGCTGTTGGTTCTGTTTCTTTAGAGAACCTGATTGACAAAATATCCAAAACTTCTTTATTACACAAAATAGCCGATATACATAATTAATGAGATTTTTAAAATAATCTTATTTTTTCAATGCAAAGTCTTCAAAATTTGGTGTGTATATTTACAAAAATCTCAATTCAGACGCTAAACTTTCATTCAAAATACTGAATCTATATTTATAGTTCATGAAAGTAACAGTTGCAAAAGGAGATTTGAATACCAAAGTTGTTCCAAATTTGTGTAAAAGTTTTCCAATAAATGAATTGAATACTGAATTTTTCCCCTTTACTATTTGTATCAATGTTGACAAAACTGTTTCACCAGTTTTAGAAGACTTGATTTAACATTGAAGCAAAGCCTATCCATTTCAAAACATCTGTCCAAGTTAAGCAAATTCACTAACTCATGTATCAAACTCAGTATTATTAATATATAATGCATTATACAAATTAAAAAGCAATTATTATCAAAACCAAGAAAGAATTCATGACATTTTTCTTGCAGTTTTTCAAATTTTGAATCAAATAACCTTTGATATTATTAGAAAAGTCTTGTATTCTATGTACAATTGTTTGGTGGCTTACAGGCAATTTTTTGTAAAAAAAAATTATATCTAGTCTTTTCCCCATGACTTTAGAACAAATTTCTATAGGTATGATATTAATTTCTTTTACTATCTTTTGTGTGTGTTCAAGAATCGAAGCTATTTTATCACTGAGCAAAGTTACAAGCACAGCTCCTTTTTAAAATAGTTTAAAAGTGTTTTGTTGTGGGGAGCAGATGTGGCTCAAGCAAAAACAGACAAGAAGCAAACAGGCAGGGAAACCGACTCAGGGGAGCCGATGTGGCTCCGTGGTTGAGCACTGGCTTCCCACATACGAGGTCCCAGTTCAGCCCCCGGCCACAGTACGGCAAAGGAAAAAGAAGTGTTTTGTTAGACATTTAAATCTGATATCAGGTGACTATATTCATCGATTCATTTGTGATTATTGAAAGGAAATTTTTATTGAATTCACTGTGTTTATTGACAATGTCTCTAAGTATTGTCCACTTTATTATTGTAGGGTTTTGTTTTTTTTTTCATTTGGGAATAACTTTAGATTTACAGACAAGTTGCCATGATCCTACAGTTATTTCCCAATACCCTTCGCTCAGCTTCCCTAATGTTTACACCTTATGTTCATTTGTCAAAATGAAGAAATTAAGGTTGGAAAATACTGTTATCTAAACAACAGTCTTTTCCTGAATTTAACCAGTTTTTCCACTCATATCCTTTTTCTTTTCCAAGGGCCAACCTTGCATTTGGTCATCAGGTCTCCTTAGTGTCTCTGGTCTGAGACGGCTTTTTAAGTCTTTCCTCACTTTTCATGAACCTTGAAGAGGTCTTTTGAAGTGTACTATTCAGGTATTGTGTAAATCAGGGGTTCTTAACATTTTCTGTTCCATGGACGCCTTTGCCAATCAGGTGAAAACCACAGACCCCTTCTCAGAATGTAGTGGCAGATAGTTTTATGACATTCAACTAGTACTGGGTCTAACAACTACCGTAATTTCAAAGTATGGATTAGTGAAAGCAATTTTTCGAGATATGCAACAACTGTAATGTGATATGAAATGAATGCTACTGTAATTTATTGCATTCATAAGTGAAGGAAATGCTAGATTTCAGTTAGAGGTCAAATAAAATAAAGATAATAAAGTTGATGTTTTTTCAATTCAAGCTCACAGACTCCCAGATTCTAGCAATGGCCAGCAATCCATGAGGTTCCTTGGTTTGTGGCATACCTCAATCTCTGCCTCCATCACATGGCCAGCTTCTCTCTGTCTTTTACAGTGTCCAAATTTCCTTTTCTTAAAACAACATGAGAAAAAATTTAAAAAAAATTTTTTTTTAATAAATAAATAAATAAATAAACAACATGAGGGGGAATGGATGTAGCTCAAGTGGTTGAGTGCCTGCTTCCCACATACAGGTTCCAGGTTTGATGTCTGGCAATTCATAAAAACAAACAAACAAATGAAATAAAACCAGTTCTCACTGGAGAGTGGATGTAGCTCAGTGATTCAGCACCTGCTTCCCATGTACGAGGTCCTGGGTTCAATCCCTGGTACTTCCTAAAAACAAAACAAAACTAGAAAATATGAGTAATATTAGAAGTAGGACCCACCTGCATCCATTGTGGCCTCCATTTACAAATAAGTTCACATTTACAGGAACTGTGGGTTAGGACCTTAGCATGTCTTTTTGGGGGATGCAATTCAATTCATAACAGGGACACCTTAAATAGATTTAGAGTCTACTTCTTTTTATATCATAAACATTTCCCATATTGCTACACAGGTTGGTGTACTTTTTATTGAGTGGCCTTCATCATTATGATTTGATTGCAGCATAATGATTCCCTTACAAGGATGTGCCATGATTTGTTAGACATTCATTGATTGCTGATCATTTAGATTTTTTCCAAAATTTCATGATTATAAATAATGTTGCAAAAAAATATCTATTGCTTCTTTTCTTATTTTAAATCATTTCCTTAGTGCACAGTCCCAAAATAAACCTGATATCACATTATTTCCAAATCTAATCCAGCACCACAGGGTTCATTCTAACCTTCTTCCCTTGCTTATTTGTAAATTCTCAAACAGTGAGCAACCTGGTTCCCATTAACTGACTTTTGTATACTTGTTTGTTCAACCCTACTTTGCATATAAAGTAATTCCAGAACTGCTACCCCATGCCTCTGTGAGAAGCAAATTTAATGGGTAGAATTGGTAAAAACACCATTTTCTGAAGTTACTTAGTTCACTTCCTTTTCCTCCCATCCCCCTCATTGAGAGAGTCATACGTATGTAATGCAGTTAGATTCATTCCTAACACTCTGAATTGCATCCCCGGGTCCCCCAATATCTCGGTTGTTTTATTTTGGGTTTGTTTTTATTTGTTTTTAATTAGCAAACAATAAAGTTTCACTCTGTAAGGGTTTTGATAAACGCATAGTCATATATCCTATTATATTCTACATAATGTCTTAGTTTTCAAGGCTGCTTAAAACAGATGCCATAAAATGGGTTGGTTTTTAACAATGGGAATTTATTAGTTTACATGCTTAAAGTTTTGAGGCCGTGAAAATGTTCAAATAAAGGTATCATCAAGACGACGCTTTCTTCCTGAAGACCAGCTGCTGGCAATCCTGGACTCTTCTGCCAAACAGCAAAGCACATTGTGGCCTCTGCTGATCTCCCTTCTCTTCTGGGTTTCGTTGTTTTCAGCTTCTTGCTTCCATGGCTTTTTATTTTATTTTTGTCTGAATTTCATTCTCTTATAAAGAACTTCAGTAAGAGGATTAAGACCCATCCTGTGTCACACTTTAACTGAAGTAACCTTGTCAGAAGGGCCTACTTACAATGGGTTCACATACACAGAGTGGATTAAATGTAAGAACATGGCTTTCTGGGGTGCATACGGCTTCAAACCACCACACACATAAAATAGCTACTTTCTTTTGTTCTGCCTCAACCAATTGAAATTTCCATTCAATAGGAAATTTTTGATGTAGCTTTTTTTTCTTTTTGTTGTTTCAGTCATAATACAAGTTTCATAAGTACACTCACATGTCATCATTTTAAATTATAAAATTTGTCTATACTGATTTTGTTGAACTAGAAAATAAGTTAATTATATTATAACTGTCAAAGTACACATTTCAATTTAATTGCCAATTAAATTTACATAGATATCACTATAACTTGTGCTGTCAGCATAAAATATTCATATAAACACATTACAATATTGCACTGGTATGTAGAAAAAAATTGTTGGATCTGAACTGATCCATTGACACTGACTAGATCAGTGATATGTTTACATTTAATACTATAAAATATAAATACACAGCATGCACAATACAACAGTCTCTCACAAGATACAATGGTTAGCATGAAATGCAAGACTAAAATTGTATTAAACTGAAAAATTTTACACTGTTTCAGTGTTTAAATTTAAACTAAATTGAGTTTTTCAGTCACCCAAGCTAAATTTTAAGTATATTTCAGGTATTTGTTATAAAAACAAATTTTAAAATGGAATATCTTCCCATGTACAAATGAGGAAACTGGGATGGTGGTGGATGTACAATGCCTCTGCCAACCTTCCCTTAAACCTGGTCACCTCAAGAAGCCAAAGCCATCTCTCAATAAGACCTGAAGCCAACTCCTTTGTTTCTGTAAGCTTGTCTTCCTGGGATTTCCCAAACTTTCCCACAAACCCACCAGAGACAGAGGACACCACTCTCCTTTTAGACAAAGCAAACAAATTTGAGAAGAATGAATATCACTGGTTATGAGAAACAGAAAACATTCTCTTCAGAGGATGTGGTAATATGAGACCTAAATTAATTTTGTCTAATTGTAGGGAAATATTTCTTTAAGAGAAATTTTCTGGGAGTTGGGCATGAAGGAGGACTTGCCGGCTGACCAGAGGAAACACACCACTAGAGACAGAGCCAGGGCAGGTGTGAGGACAGCCTGGTAGCAATGTAGAGTGGGCAGCCATCCGTAAAGGATACATACCACAGAAACACCCCCCTTATAGATCTGCCCATCCTGTTGCCTAAATATATATTCTGGGTGTTTTCAGGATCCTCCTGGTCTAGTTCCTTCCTTGGCCCTCTTGCTAAGTCATTCTGTAAGAGTAAACAAGCCACATTGTGTCTCCTTCTCAGAGGCCCCCTAGACCTTCCTTGGGTACTTTTCTGAGGATTTGGGACCCTCCTAAACTAAGCAGGAGGTCCTCGCCCTACTGGAAATTTGCTGTGTCCCTCACATAAAATCTTAGCAGGATGGAAAGACAGTCAAATGAGTCAATGGAATTCATGGGGTGGGTCAAATTTGGTGAGAGGTTGAGATCCTGAGAGAGTGAAGGCTCAGTGAGGAGGTAGAGTTCAAAGACTGGAGAACAGGTTCCAGTATTTGAGTAAGCTCCAGGAGTAGAAGGGAAAAGGTAAGTGGTAGCGGTGATAGATAGTTCATGAACAATGTGGGATCCAGGATCAAATGGGGCTCTGGGGGAAGAAAAGCACCCAGTAGTGATGGTGAAAAAAAAGAAAGCGAGGGAATGGTATGGTCCAGTGGGAGTGTGGACACAAATCAGGAGGATGAGTGAGCAATAGCTTAGTAAGTCCCAAAGTTGACAGGCAGAAAGCATCTTTCTGCAGCTCCCAGCACAACAGAATGTCTGCTTCCTTGGTTGATTTACCACACTCCTTAGAGAAAAGATCTTGCTTTAACCGCTGCAGAAAGCTACCCTCAAAAAGAAGCTTGTACAGGGGCCTGCAGGAAATAATCCAAAGTGTATCCAGGAACAGAACGGTGACAGTGGGCCTGGCAGGACCTATTTTCCCCACTTCCCTGATTTCATGATATCCTTTTTTTCCTTATATTCTTTTCACATTTCCTTCCTTATGGGTTCTCCCTCTCACATAAACCTCAGGCTGCAATGGGGCTCTGGAATTCCTTGGGGCAAACTAGAAACCATGATACAGGAAAGAATGGAAAAGATTAATCATCTTTTGTAGAGAAAGTAGGTGCAATGCCACATTAGTGCCTTTCAGGTGAGTTCTCCCTGCCAGGAATATAGAAGCCCAAGATATATGGGGTGAAAGTTGGAGAAAGGGATCTTGTAGGAAGCTGAGTAGAATATTCCATTTGGAAAAGACTTTTCACTATTAGACCCGGAAAACCCTAGGAATTAGGATTCAAGGTCAAAAGGTCAATGATAATAGTAGTATGGATCACCAATGTACAGTGCTGTCTTGATTACAAAGTTATTCCACACACATGGTCCCAGGTTATCCTAAAACAGCCTTGTGAGGTTTGCAGGCAGGAACACTATCAGAGGAAGAGCCTGAGACTTAGCGAAGTTAAACAACTCTTACAAATTCAGCACCCAGATATCTACCTCCAAATATGCTCTCCACTGCATCTCACACCACCACACTGGCTAGCTCATTCAGTAAGGTTCTGACTCCACTCCTCTGGGCCTCCCTTCTGAGGGCTGTTGTCTATGAAGAACTGCCTCTAGAAACTAATATCCTCAGAGATTGTGGACCTGGGACCTCACTGAAAATTCAGCATAATGTTAACCCCTGGCAAGCTCAGGGTTGAATAAGCAGAACCATCCCGTTAATGTTCCGCCTTTGTTCATCTTGCTGGCTCTGTATTGATGCTGAAGGATGAGAAGAGAGCATTTCAGCATTCCCTACTTCCTACCCAACCTGCATACCCAGACACATCCTGATTTGGAGAATAAGTGAGGCCTTCTCCTTAGCATTACTGACTTTTCAAGAGAGCAGTTGGATTCATAGAGAGCAATATTTTTGTTTGCTTTGAAACATATCTATAGGCTACTTCCTATGTGGAGGTTTTCTTGATTTTTACCAGCTATTTACTAACTTTTCACCAAAATCCCTATTGGTCTTTCAATATTTTTTAAAAATAATTGACAAAATCTTTTCTAGGATACTGTAAGCATAAATGTCTTATCTATGCATGCTAGTCAGACATTTATGAGATTTGTACTCCTTACTGCCTTATTAAGATTTTCTGCTGGTATATTTAAGCTCTACATCATTTCCTCACACTGATTTCTTCAATTCCTCTACAAATGGTAAAGAATCACTTTGACTCGGGACTCCTGAACCTTTCTCATTCATGGGATGAGGCTTCACCAGAGACAACAGCTCCTATCTTTCAGTAGTTTTCTTCCACATCAATAGCTTCTCCAGAGTCACCTACCCACAAAGGGCTTATGCTTCAAGCTCCACCCCACCTTTATCTACTCTACCTTCAGGGCAAGAAACATCTCTGTACAGAAAAGAGCCTCCACACAGCCTAGAATCTCTGACACTGTCATTTGTGGCCTGACTCTATCCCTGACTGATCCTAAAGGCCCATAGACTCCCAGATCTAAAAACACCCTTCAAAGTGGGAGTGAAACTATGCTCTAGAAAAACTATTTGCAGGTGAAAGGGGACTCTAAAGATGGCCTATCGCCTGCATTCTTCAAGAATGACAAAGTCATAAAAGCCAAAGAAAACTGGGGAACTGTCCCAGCTTAAAGGACACTAAAGGAACATGGTAATCCATACAATATGTGATCCTTGAATGGATTCTGAACTGGAGGAAGAAACAGTGCTGTAAAGGATCTGCGATGGTAGGAAAATTGGCAAAATTGGCATAGAGATGGTAGATTAGATTAAAATTCTGTGCTAATGTTGTATTACTGAAGATGATAACTCTACTATGGATAGGTAAAAGAATATTCCTTCTCTTAGGAAAACTTACTGAAGTATTTAGAGGCAAAGTGCCATCATGTATACAACTTACTTTTCAAGAGTTCAAGAAAAAGAATAATGTTTATGTGGATAGGGAGAGAACAAATCGTTAATAATAAGAGAATCTGAGTAAAGGTATCCGCATTGTCTTTCCTATTCTGGCATAAGTTTGTAATTGTTTTCCAATAGATGGTTTTAAGAAATAACCCATTGACTGACTCATTCCCCTGGAGTCTTAACTCCCTTTGAGATGAACCGACTTTGATATCCACAGCTGTCACGATCACACCCACCTCCTAAAAGAAAGAAATTCCAACTTGTAAACAGTTTTATTAGGTTCTGTCTCAGGCAAAAACACTGGGATCTTCTTATTACAACTGTTTTCTAACATTGCCAAGAAAGGTTCCAGACAAAATATTGGAAACCAGCAAAAAAAAGAAAATTATATTAAAATACATACTACATATAAAAAATAAAAAGAATCACATTCACAGCATGATTTCAAATCCTTGCTCTTTCACATACCAGATGTGTAACTTGGAAAATGTCATTTTACTTCTTTGTTCCTCAGTTTCTTTATCTGGAAAACGGAGATAAAAAAATCTTTGATTCCTTGATAAATGGTAGTGATGATTAAGAGCACTAGTAGAATCTGTGAAGAGATTTACTGGACCTGAAATTTATTTATTCAGAAATAGTTCAATTCTAGTTCTTGATGGACCACACCATTTTGTAGCATTACGTAGAAGATCCTATTTTTTCCTGAATGTATCTAGCACAGCTCCTGGCCCAAAAATATATGGGTCACGGTCCTGTAAGCCTAGATTGATTCTCTCTGCCAAGATGGGCAGCTTTTGTTCTGATTTTGGCTTGTTAATGATATTGCAGCACCATTGAGGCAGGCTCTGTGTCTCATGCAGGTCATTTGAGCCCTGAGATGGCTCCTACCTGTCATTTCAACTCAGAATTCTCTTGCCTCTTTCTTACCCTAAAGCAGAAATGGCACCTGCCCAACAGAGCTGAACTTCTAAGGACCAAACCCAAGACAGACCCACCCCATTTCAGCCTTCTCAGGGCAAATCTCTAGAGAGTCTCTTCACCTCAGGTGTCTCTCCTGCTTTGAGCCCCATCCCCAGTTTTAAGTCAGCAGATTTCACTTACATCCTGTTTTTCTTCAAAGCTTTTCTACATTAGGATAAACCTGCCCCATGTTTGTTTTACTATGTGTCACGTTGACTTTTGGCACTTATTCATTTCCTCTTTGAAAACCAATTTATAGTTATTTTCTACTGAAAGAAAAATTTTGTTGCCTCCTTCAGAATAGAAACAAATGTTCAGGTGCAGAAGCTACCCCACCCTCTGCAATCTGTGCATCAATTTAGACATCTAGAGAGAAAGCCAGGATTGAATGGAGGGTTTCTATTGCATTTGGAAATTGCAGACTGATGCCTCTGGGGATGGTGAACATGCATCACCAGATTCTTAACTAAGGCAATGAGAATTCCCAGTCTGAAAGCTTAAGAGAATGCAATTTAAGGCTCTGTCATATAGTCTGTGCTATATTATTACTGAATGATTATAATTAAAAAGGAAAGAATAAAAAGGTTTGGGCACTTGCAAATGCATACCAAAGTATAGATAAGTCTTTAGAGAAGTTTCTTTTAAAGACTTTTTTTTTCTTTTTTCTTTAAATCCTATTTTTTCTAGGTGTTACTTTTAAGAAACCTTATATAGGCCACAGAATTTTAAGGCTTTCGTGTAACAAAATCACATTTGAGAAATAAGAAAATCTTTTCAAAATTTAAAATTAAACTGAATAATACCATATAGCCAATATTTCTGTTCTCTGCCTTCTTTCCCCCAAAGAGAAAACAAACATCTTTATTTCTATGAGTTCAAATAAGGAATTTCAAGAATGGAACATAATTATAAAAATGCAGAACATCAGGGCTTAGAAAGGATCTAAGGGGTAAATTTGTTTAATTTGCTATTTTATATAATAAGAAACTGAGGCCCACAGAAGACTTGTACAAGATTACTCAGTGAATGCTGGCATGCTCAAGTCTTCACAGCCGCCTAGCTCTGGGCACTGTCCTTACTTTGGGGTGCCTGTATATCTCACAAACTCCACCGTCTTGTCTCCAATATCTCACCCTTCTTCAGTGCCTCTTCAGGGCTTTCCAGATAGGCTGCTTTGGAGTAACATCTTGAAATAGTTCCTATTTCCATTCTAGTTGCCTTCCTTCTGTGATAACAGGATTCTTTTCAGCTCTAATGGAAAATACCATTCTTGTTCACTGCAATGCAACTTCATAGCATTTTCATCTTGGGGTCCTTCCTACTTTCTTGTATTTTACCTCCATTTAGCCAACTTTTATTGAGCAACTACAGGATGAGAGGACTATGATAGATTCTGAGGACATAAAGAAGAGTAATACAAAGCTCCTACCATTTAACTTCTAACTTATTTCTAGTGTCATTATTGAAGGTACCAGTTTGCAATTCTCTTCATTTTTTTTTGCTTTTTTCTATTTGACATAGATTTGATGTAATTAATATTAGGGGATGCTTATTTACATGAGTACTAATATTTTCTGTTCATCTATCCGTTAGTCCATTTGTCCACCTGTCTGTCCAATTATTTATTCAATAAGATAAAGATACTATTTTATTGCCTAGAGCCCCAATTTACCTGTTTTATTAGTTGGCCTAGCATAAGCATGTTTAATTATATCACCTATTTCTCATAATGAATGGTCTTTTGACCATAGGCTAAATAGTTTTGAATTATGTAAAATTAAAATGTGGCATACAGTGGTTTTTTTTCTTGTTGCTGCAGGGATGATCATTTTGTTAAGGCACTTCCTTTGTCATCATTTTAAGCTATAAAATGACATTTAAAGACAGAACCATAAAATCAAATCTTCTCAATATACCAAAAAAAAAGAAAAAACAATGGTTAGCCTCTAGAAAACTGAGTCTTATTATTCTTAATGGTTAGTTTCTTAATTAACAGCTTAGAGATCCCACCTGCTGTCAAAATAATTGTGCCATCTCTTCACTTAATTTTTTAAATGACCTCAAAAAAAACTTCCAGTTTTTTTACTCTTGGAGACTTCTTTTACTTCCCATCCCACTTTTCTCATAAAGTGTTTCAATACACATTTTAACTCAGGGGAAACTTAAAAGGCTATTTTCTTTGTTAAAATATAAGAGCCTTCTTGACAGGGAGGGGCTCCAAGATAAAGGCAGCAGCCTTGTTAAACCTTTGAGCTGTGCTTGAACACATCCTAAAATGATTAAATTGTCTGTTCCGGTTATAAATTCTAAGCTGGTAGTTTAAAGCCAACTCCCATTGACTAATAAAATGGAAAATATCGGGGTAGGCCAAATACTAGTTTTCTGTGAACTGCTTCTTTATGAATTGCGATGTGAACCGTTCAGTACAAGTGACAGTAAACAAAAGTTAGATTAAAAGATGCCCAGAGGGTATGTGATTCACAATAATTGTGGAATCTGTTTCTGCCTCCAGATAAAAACTACTAATAAATTATAAGCACATCAAATGTAGCTGCTGATACAGTAATAAATATTGATGTAAAACAAAACTCAGAATACCTCCTTTTGCAGCCTGAATCCTGCAGCCCAGTCTGGCAGTGTTATGATACTCAGATGTAAATTAATGAGGGCAAGCTTCTTTATTTTATTGCATTTTATTTAGATTAAACAACCATCACTACCACAAGAAGCTCAGTGTCTATCTACTAATAAGGCATTACAGTTCATATGAGAGAAGTAGATTCTTAGGGAGACAATACTTTGTATAATGCCAAATACTCAAAAAGGTTAAGTACTCTGTACCTCTACAAGAAAGTATCATATAAAAACAGCAATAAAAGAAAATGAGCTTGCTTGAATTCATGGTGTTTCCTGTAAACCACAAAATGTAAAAGTCAGCTTCCTTTTTCCTTCAGGGAATGCTATCTGCTCTTTTATTTCCTACTGATTATATGTATTCCTGCTCTTTGTTTCCCTTCCCAAAATGCACCCCATTTTGAAAACCTTGATGAAAAAGCTAACTCATCATAATTGGCTCTGCTTTTTACTATATGCTGAAAATCTCAAAAATACATAAAATAAAGGACCCCCAGTCTGGAAACTAGACAACATGATCTCTGCCTCAAGTTAGCTGTCACACTCGGGGAAGAGTCACTTAACTCCTAATGTCACTTTACATCCCCTGTACCTCTATGTTTTCATGTATGATATGAGAATATTGGCCTGTAGGACCTCTATAATCTCTCCCAACTGTAAAATATGATTTTGTTAGCTCAAGCTTTGCACCTCCAAGAATATTGAACATTTGAATCCATTGTATAAAAATATGACTTTTAAAAAAAAAGTTTAAATCATTTTCTTCGTGACTTTTCAGAGAAAAAGAATTGGAGTGAAATGTGCTCTAGCTAATTTAACCAGGTCTTCATTTTTATCTTAATCGTATAAAAGAGGAGAGTTTTTTAGGCCCCTTCACAGACTCTAGTACTCTTTCTTCAATCCATCCTGAATTCAGCTAGATCATTTTTTTAAACATAGTTTTCATTGTATCACTCTTTTACACCCAAACTTTCCATACCCTTCTGTTTCCTATCACTTCAAAACTACTGTCTGTATTCTTGTCTGGCTCTATATGTGTCTTCTACTGCATGGCCCTATACTTATTTCAAAAGCTGTAAGAAGCCAGTCATTGCTCCTCATGGCTGCTAAGGTTTTTCCAAACTCCATACCTTCACTCAGATTAGTCTCCATTTTCTCTCATCTTCATCTTTCTAGGTCAGTCCCGTTTGATAGAATTTTTTTTTTTTTTTTTTTTTT
>JAQZBX010011758.1:0-10273 GCA_029593785.1 Cabassous unicinctus | reverse complement strand
TTTTTGAGGTACCAGGGGCCGGGGATTGAACCCGGGACCTCATATATGGGGAGCCAGCACTCAACCACTGAGCCACATCGGGTTCCCTGAGTTGGTTTTATCATTTGTTTTGCTTGTTGTTTGTTTTTGTTTTTTCAAGAGGCACCAGGAACTGAATCCTGGACCTCCCATGTGGAAAGTGGAAGCTCAACTGCTTGAACCACATCTGCTCCCTTGATAGACTTTTTGGCAAAGATTGAAATTTCTGTGCTGTCCAGTACGGTAGCCACTAGCCACTTGTGGCTATTGAGCGCTTGCAATATGGCTGGCAACTGAGAGCTGAATTGTAATTTAATTTTAATTAAGTTTAATTTAAATAATCATATTTGGCTAGTCGCTAATACGTTGGAAAGTGCAGATCTAGAGTATACCATATTCAAAGTACAACTCAAATCTCACATTTTACAGAATCAATTTTGGATAATTAAACCAATTTCATTTATTGATTCATAGAAACATAATGTACATATTCTTGAGTTGTGAAATAATTACAGCTTTTGATTCTATAAACTGTAAATGAGGTTAGCTCTGCTTGGATTTCTATTCTTTTTTTTTTTAAAGAATTATTTATTTATTTATCTCCCCCTTGATGCTTGTGTTTTACTGTGTCCATTCGCTGTGTGTTTTCTCCATGTCTGCTTATCTCCCCCTTGCTGTGAGGTCCTGCTGCATCAGCCCACTGCGCCACGCAGCCGGCCTGCTCTCACAAGGAGGCCCCAGGAAGCGAACCCGGGGCCTCCCGCATGGTAAACAGGAGCTCTATCCATTGAGCCACACCCGCTTCCCTCTATTCTGTCTTAAAACCATTACCATTTGTTGTAAACTGTATAGTAGTTTGGAGCTCTGTGTACCCCAGAAAAACATGTCCTTAAACTTAATCCATTCCTGTAGGTGTGAACCCCTTGTAGGTAGGACTTTTTGACGAAGTTACTTCAGTTAAGATGTGGCCCACCTCAATCAGTATGATTCTTAATTCTATTACTTAATTCTTTACAAGCAGAATGAAATTCAAACAGATCAGAGAGAAATCCACAGGGAGCAGCCAGAAGCTGAAATTCAATGGCACCGGGAAGAGACTGGAGAGGCCAGTAGGGGCCTCCATGTGCCTTGCCATGTGACAGAGGAGCCAAGGACCAAGGATTGCTAGCAGCCAGCACCAGAATGCCAGTCTTCAGGAAAAAGCATTACCCTGTTGACACCTTGATTTGATTAGCCTCAAAACCTGAGCTAATAAATTCCCATTGTTTAAGCCAACCCATTGCATGGCATTTTCTTGAGCATCCCAGGAAACTAAAACAGTTTAATGAAAGCCTTCCATGATAGACTGTAAAACTCCAGAAGTATGGGGACCATCACTGGTTACCATTTATCTCTAGTACCTAGTACCTAGCCCAACACATAGAGGCACTGAATAAATCTTTGTTGAATGAATAATTAAATGAAAGAGTAAATACATGAATAAATGCATGTAAAGAGACACCAATGTACTTTCTTACTCATGGAAAATGACCATACAGTGATCTGTATCTTGAGGTGATATGTATGTGTGCATTTGTGTGTATGTATGTGCATATGCATATGGGATGTGCATGTGTGTGTTCATGTGTGCATGCATGTGTGTGTTTGAGATTTACATTCACTGTGAGCATCCTTAAGAAGATCCCAAAGTTGCTGAGTATTCCAAAGGATCCCTCAGCACCTCTTGGTTCTGCACAGCTGGTAGCTCTGCTCTCAATAGCTATCGTCCTGGGAAATATGGTATTAATACTGAGTGAACAGATGGTGCAGGGTGTGTTACTTAAGACAGTTTTGCCAGGAGGTAAATTTATGCTTTATAAATGTACTTCAAAACTATGCTATTTGATTTAATCACTTAATGCAAAGACAGCTGCATACTATATTTGCCTTAACTGCAGTTATATGGGTTATCTGCCAATCTGTTAATTATAGTATTTTGAAAGGCTTCAGGAAAAAAAAAAACAGTAATTATACAGATTGGGGTGGGGGGGAGGGTGAGAGGAGGAACATTTTTGAAGCCTAAATTCAGACATTCATTCCCAGCAAACACAAACTTATTGGAGATTTAGAAAACCTGTTAGGAAAGTGGGAGTAGATGTGATGGTTTTCCTCTGAAAGGGGCTTATGCATGTGTTCTCACTCTGTTCATTACTGGGCGTAACTCCCGATGAGACGATGAGATCCAAGTGGAGCGCTGTTCCAACAGGACAGCACTCTAGCCCACTCTCTAAGGTCTTTTAGCACCTTAAAAGTGCTTAATTCCTTAAAAAAAAATTTTTTTTAAAGATGGTTCTACTTTAAATATAAATGTGATTCTGCCCTTACCTTTTTCACTTTCCCCTTACTTATATTCTTGTTGAGCCCTCTGTACCTAAGTTTTTTCTACTGAACAGTGGCAGTAATGATTAAGCAGAATTAATTAATACTATGTCAGGGAAGAAGAATATTTTAAGTTTAGTCTGGCAGCTTCCTCTTCTTGCCAAGGACTAAATGCCACATGCTTGTAGGAAAATTCTGGCCCATCTCCACTATCCTTTGGGAATTCATGTTCAATGAATTTCACTGACACTTTAAGAACAGGATTTCCTTTTTTGTGGGCTACTGTACCAGGATAAAAGGATTAAATGGGACCCAGGCTATAAATCAAAGAATTTTGGAAGAAAATTACAGATTATCTGGTCCAATGCTCATTTGACAGTCAGGGAAACTGGGCCTTAACCGAAATTAAAGGCAAAGTGTGGACTTTGACCAAGGACCTCTACCTATTAGTTCAGGTCCTTTTTACATGTACCACCACGCCTAGGAAGGTGATAAAGAAACAGGAAGCAAACAGGGAGATCAAAGAGTTTCATTTATTTTTCTGCTAATCCAATACATGATAAGCAAAATTAGACACTAGTAATAATAATAGCTATCCTAATTGACCATCTAGGGCTGCCATGTTTCACGACTTCAGAGGCTGCCATCCACATAGAAATGGTGGCCCCTGGAGTTGGGCTTCCTAGCTTGAGAAGCCATAAGCTGCTAACTATAAGCTAGACACTGTATTAAGTACTTTCCAAACATCATCTCAATTAAAACTCCTAACAACATGCAATGCAAACATCATTTCATATGTTTCACAGAGATTGGGAATTGTTCTCTGAGGCTGAGTAATTTGCCTAAGGTCACATATTCAGATCTTGGACTTACTACGGAATCTAAAGATTTTGCCTTCCCAAGAAAATATGTTTCTTTCTACGCATTGTCTTCCCATTTTTTACTAAAAACAGCTCTTCCCATTCTCTGGGACCCTATTGCTGAGTCTGTTCTCCTTAGCCTGGCACCATTTTAGGGCTAATCCCTGCTAGGCTACCCTCTGTAAAACAATTTACCTGACCCATATCTCATCTTCATAGTCAGGACCTCTGCAATGTTCAACAAGCCTCAACAACTGAACCGACATATGCTTAGGCCAAGTCATCAAATCAGTCATTTAGGACTGGTATCCTCCTTTCCCAGAAGCATACATTTCTATGCTGACCCAGTTATCCTCATATGCATGTGCTCAACTGACCTGTAGAGGTAATTAACTTCTGACTTCTCATGTTAGGCAGAAGAAGAGGGTAATGCCAAGATTGGCAAATGAGGGAGATATTGGAGGGGGCAGGCTTGGCTTTGATATGTCTCAAATCATACTTAAGTGATTGTCACACCAAACCCATGAAGGGGTTGGGAGGTACTCTTAAGTGGTCCCTAACATATATACTATATCTATTTAGACATAGATATATAGTATATCTATTTCCTCGAGGCTACTTGGACCAAAGTTATGACAAAGTCAATCTCTCTGAGCCTTTGCATCTCAATGTCTTATTAAAGTTTTTAAGTTCCCACCTATGTTTGATAACAATTTTCATATGTTCTCTGACAATATTTTTTTATCAATATTCTTTATCTGCTATCTGTTTTCTCTGGTCCTTTCCTGATTTTTGTGGTATCTCTATTTTTTTAATTATTAGTTATCTTTAAATAATGCTAGTTCCTATTCTACCAGTTAATTACAGGACATTCATGCATGAGAGGCTAGTATTTCAAGATAGGAGAGATTCTTCCTGGTTTGGGCCAAAGTGGTTGAGTGTGCATGTGCATGCATACTCGCATGTGTATGCTTCTTTAAGGTATAAAATGGTTTCTGGGGAAACTCTCCCCCCAGCCCAGGGGCCTGTTTCTACTGTTCCAAGGAAGGCACTGCTTCTAGGAGGTATGTCCTCTCTGGGGAATCCCAGCTGCTTAGAGCTTTGCAGCCCCACCTAGATAATCTAATTGTCTTGAGCATTCCCATTTAACCAGCATTGTATTTGGCAATCCTTCCTTAGGTACTGTGATTTAGAGTAAAAAACATCTCCTAATATCATTAAAGATAAAAGTCCGTGCTTGTGTTTTCTATTATCCTTGTTGTTTTGGAATGATTTCTGAGAGAAGGAAGCAAATCCAACTTTATATCATCAACTTATAAATGGAAGCTCCCTCTTCAAAGATCATTTGTGTTTTTTTCTTATTTTATTTCATTTTTAAAAGATCTATTTTATTTTATTTTTAAAAATAAAAAAACACCAGAGTCACAGAAATATAGTCAAGTGATCTTTGACAAAGGAGCAAAAGAAATTCAGTGAAAGAATAGTCTTTTCAAAAAATGATGCTAGAGCAATTTGGACATCTATAAGAAAAAAATGAATCTAGACACAGACCTTACTTATACCTTTCAGAAAAATTAATTCAAAATAGATCATAGGCTTAAATGAAAAATGAAAAATTATGAAACTTTTAGAAGATAACATAGGAGAAAGTCAGTTGACCAGATTGGCAATGACATTTTAGATACAGTACCAAAAGCATGACACATGAAAGGAAATATTGATAAGTTGGACTTCATTAAAATTAAAGAACTTATGCTCTGCAAAAGGCAACGTTAAGGGAATGAAAAGATAAGTCACAGACCAAGAAGACAAAGGATTTGCAAAATACATATGTGATAAAGGACTTGTATCCAAATATACAGAGAATTCAAAACTCAACAACAAGAAAACAAACAGCCCAATTTAAACAAGACCAGGGGACAGATATCAAAAGATGTGAATAGATACCTCACCATAGAATATATACATTTGGCAAAAAAAGCATGTGAAAATGTGTCAAACATCATATGTCTTTAGGGAATTGCAAGTAAAAACAGTAATGAGGTTCCACTACACACTTATTAGAATGGCTAAAATCTAAAAAACTGACAATACCAAATGCTGACTAGGGTGTGAAGCAACAGTAATGCTTGTGCCTTGCTGGCAGGAATTCAAAATGGTACAGCCACTTTGGAAGGCATTTTGCCAGTTCCTTACAAAGCTAAACATAGTCTTACCATATGATCTAGCAATTGTGCTCCTAGATATTTACCCAATTGAGTTGAAAACTTATGTCCACGCAGAAACCTGTATATTAAAGTTTATAGTAACTTTTTTTCATAATTGCTAATATGGAATCAATTAAGATGAACTTCAATAGTTTAATGTATAAATAAACTGTAGTATATCCATACAATGGAATATTACTCAGCAATTTAAAAAATGAGCTATCACGTCATAAAATTTAAGAAAAGACTTAGAGGAAACTTAAATGCATATCACTAAGTGAAGAAGCCAGTCTGAAAAGACTACTTACTGTATGATTCCAACTATATACAATTCTGGAAAAGGCAAAACTATAGACAGTAAAATGATCAGTTGTTGCCAGGGATTTGGGGCTGGGCATGTGCAAGGAGGAATAGAGGAATAGGTGGAGCATAGAGGATCATTGGGTGGTGAAACTATTCCATGTGGCACTGTAATGGTGGATACATGACATTATACACTTGGCAAAACCCATAGAACTGCACAACAGAGTGAACCCTAATATAAACTATGGGTTTTACTTAGTTAAAATAATGTATCAATATCAAATGTACTACACTAATAAAAGATGATATTAATTGGGGAGACTGTGGGCGGCATTCTATACTATCTGTTCAAAAATACAATATATTTTTTAAAAACACCACATTTATTTTGAGAGCCTAAAGTTTTGGGGGATGATGCTCTCATTCATGAAATTCTTTGGAAAGTCCTTTCTCAGAGTACTTTCAGAGGCTGTGGGGCATCGTTTTGAATATCTTCAATGATAGCAAGCAATTTTTTTCTTAGCGTTTGTGAAATAATCAAAAGTCATTAAGAGGCAACTTCAGTGAAGACGTTTTTTATAAATTTCTGAATTTAATTTTGGTTTGAAAAACAAAATTAAAATTTTTTCCAGCATAACCTGTCTGTGAAGGATGAATTCTAAAAATATTATAAGTGATGACAATATTTTTAGCATATTGTATAGTTTCCCAAGATAACTATGGTGGAAGATTGCCTTCATTTAGACATTTAAATTTTGATATTAAAAGAAAATGAATCAGAAACACTAATCATTCCCTCATCCATACATATAAGGAGGGATGCAGAAGGAAAGAAAGGAAAAGAGAAATGAGGGGTTGTGAATCAGGATACGACAGAGAAAATAAAATAACTGCTTACTTGTTATGCATTTTATTCCTGGTAAAACTATTTTCAAGTTAAAATTACATTTATACTATGCATGCTAAAATTATTTTCTTATATAATAGAAATGATGTCCCGATAATTACAGGAAGATATATCACATGTATAAAACAATTTGGGGGAGGAGGGACATTTCCCAAGGCTTAGTATGGCCAGAAGGCCAAGCTTACATATCCTTTGTTCACAAAAATGTCCTTTTCTCTTAGACTCTGCTCAAACACAGTTACACCTTCTATACTTTAATTTGCCCAAAGTGCCTCTTAAATCTTCATAGAGAAACACTTCAGAGAAATGATTTAGAAATGGATTAATTGGACAAAAGGTGTTATCCTCTGCATGCCTGTGGCTGTCTGAGACACAAGCTGTGACAGAAGAGTTTAGGATGCAGCTTCTGTCTGAGTAACATAGTCCCTCTTTTCTCAGGGGTAGTAGACAGAATGGCACTGTATTAGTCAGCCAAAGGGGTTCTGATGCAAAATACCAGAAATACGTTGACTTTTATAAAGGGTATTTATTTGGGGGTAGAAGCTTACAATCACAAGGCCATAAAGCATAAGTACTTCCCTCACCAAAGTCTGTTGTCACGTGTTGGAGCAAGATGGCTGCCAATGTTCAGCCTTCCTCTTCCTCTTAAGGCTCTGTGGTCTCAGTTTCTCCCACTATCAGCTGGAGGCTGGGGTAAGTCTCATCTCTCTCCTGGGGCTCACTTCTCTCCACGCTCAGATGATTTGCTCTCTCCACAAGGTCAGCTGTTAACAATCAGGCAAATGGCTCATCTCTCTTCCCCAGGCCTCTGCGTTCTCTCTTTCCTCTTCCTGCTTCACTGTGTGTTTACTCCAATATCAAAATTCCAACCTCCCTTCTCTGCGGTATGGTTTCACACCAAGGGGGTGGGGACTCAACATCCTACTGATGTGGCCCAATCAAAGCCTTAATCATTATTTGATCAAGTAAAAGTGAAACCTCTGAATCCAATATAATCTAATATGCCTAGAGAAACAAACCATTTTACAAATATAATCCAATCTCTATTTTTGGAATTCATAAATAATGCCAAACTGCTACAGGCACTAAGAACAATACTGAGTTTTGAAGAATGAGAATGGGATTCAGCCATGGAGCTCTTAGAGTATCATGCCTTATGTTGTTTAGAGTCCTGAGAAAGTTCCTTAACATAACTGAATGCCACTGTATTCTTGTGGCTATGATGTATGTCATTAATTTTGAGTTCTCTATAAACTACAGGAAAACGGTTGTATGTTTGACACTTTCACTCATTTGACTCTACCTACCCTTTCTTTTCTTTACTTCCACAACTGTATAATAAATTTTTTAAAATCAGGAAATATTTTGTCTCTTTTTTGCCCCAGAACATGTACTACACTGTCTTACACATAGTATATGCTGAAGAAATGTTTAATTTTCTAATTTTTTAAAATTTGGCTTAGATGTCATCTAAATATATTTCTATATTCAAAAGCACATGTGGTACAAGTTGTAAATTTGTTGTGTTTATCCTTCACTTTCTTGAATGTATCATTCTCATCTTAAATTCATTTCAGAACTATAACTTAAAATAAACATAATTTCCTTTCTCTTCTTTTTTCTCCAAGGGTGTTATAAATTTTCTCACACCGATGTCATTCATTACTAACTGTACATTTTAGATACATATTCAGGTACACATGCTGATGCCTCTTTTAATACATAATCACTTGGAATTTTCAGAAATTCTATATACTCTGAATAAACACTTAGGTATACTTTTTTGCTGAGTATTGATTGATGTTTTCATGTACATGTGAATGTACCTAGAGAGAAAACATGAAATCTGACAAAGACATAAAATAGTCGCTTTATGGAACCATTCCCTTACATGACACAACTTACACATAATGTTTAAAAATTAAATCCTGTTTCTAAGTTTTCTTTCCACTTCTCAGCATGTTAGAGCAGCTAGTACTAAACTTGCCCTCCTGCTGTGAAAGAAAAAAAATGTCAGAAAACTGGACAAATAAGATAGTTGTTTTCAGACAATGGATAACAGGCAGTGCAGAACTGTGTTCCAGGAGGAAAAAAAATAATTAAGCTGATTCCTCTAATCATCCTGACTACAATAGCCTTGAGATCTTATCTGGACTATGGTGCAGGGCAGATGAATCCAAGCTGAGCACAGAACAAAAAGCAGAGTTTGAGAAGACAGAGGCAGCTGGAATTTTCAGGAATATTACTGGAGAGAAGGGATCTTTGCAAAAATTATGTCCAGAGATCTGAACAGAAGTCCTCTTAAGTCTGTTTTCTAGTACTAAATTACACATGCATAGAATGAAACTCC
Organism: Cabassous unicinctus; assembly: GCA_029593785.1. Classification (NCBI taxonomy): domain Eukaryota; kingdom Metazoa; phylum Chordata; class Mammalia; order Cingulata; family Chlamyphoridae; genus Cabassous; species Cabassous unicinctus. Next base: position 1,270 of record JAQZBX010011758.1, on the reverse strand, counting down.
ACAAGGCCAGGCAAAAATTACTGGGTTCCTGTAAAGTAAGAGCTCCCAGAGCTCACACAGGACTGCAAGGCAAGTTCTAGCCTGCAAAAGAAGAGAGGCCTTGTTGAAAACCAAGGGTATGCAATAGAGACCCTAGAAAGTTTAAGCCTTAGTAGTAGAATTAAACCAGTGGTAGATTAAAAGTTACTCTAGGCCAGATCTAATAATGCATAAAAGCAAGACACCAGAAGATCAAGCTATTCTATAAGTTACTTAAATACCTGCCAGAATCAAGTTCACCACTATCTAAAGAAGACAACAAACTCAAACAATCATGTGTAAAACAGACTTATATTGAATTTCTAGAGATAAAATCCACAATATCTGAGAAGAAAAAATAAATTGGATGAGATCCCCAGCATACAATAAAAATTACTAAATATGTAAAAAATTAAGACAATATAACCATTATTCAGGAAAAATAAATGTCAGTAGAAACTGACCCAGAAAGGAAAGCAATGATGGAAGTAGCAAAACCAATAAACGAGTTATTATCAAACTGCACAAAGATTTAAGAGAAAGTTTAACATCATGAAGAAAGAAATGGGAGATATTTTTTTAAATTATGTCTAGAACTGAAAATTACAATATATAAAATAAAAATAATGCACTTACATGGTTAGTGACAGACAATGCAGAATAACAGACCACTAAAATTGAAAACATAGCAACAGAAACTGCACAAACTGAAGCACAAAGACAAAATATTAGACAAGTAAAAAGTGAATAAAATCTCAGTGATCTATGGTATGTACATATAATTAATGTCCCAGAAAAAAAAGTGTTGAGAAAATTATTTCAGTAAGTAATGACCTTTTTCTCCCCAAATCTGATAAAATATACAAGGCTAATAAATAAAAAAAACCACATCAAGGCAAATCATAATCAACTTGCCAAAAAATTCTTAAAACAGAATTTCTTAAAGAGCCATAAAGAAAAAGCAGGTAAAGGGGGAAAAGTGAACACATTATATATATTAAGCAATAGAGATGAGACTAATGTCAGACTTCTTGTCAGAATTTATGCAAGTGATCCAGAGACTGTATCCTCTGGCCCACCTATGTGCCAGCTGTGCCTGGAATCTCACTGGAGCTGCAAATCCTACCCTACAGCTCAATGGACTCATCCAAGTAACCTGGCGAGGAGACGACGATGGGCAACAGACATCCCAGGGAATGGAGAGGACCTGCAGCTGAAGGCAGGATAATCCTATCCACTATATCCATGGAAT
>JAQZBX010011757.1:0-42242 GCA_029593785.1 Cabassous unicinctus | reverse complement strand
GCAAAATGGATTTTAAAAAAATGACCCAATTATATGTTGTCTACAAGCAACTCACCTTAAAGTCAAAGATACATATACTTTGAGGGTGAAAAGGTGGGAAAAAATATACCATGCAAGTAGTAACCAAAAGATAGCTGGTGTGGTTATACTAATATCTGATAAAGTAGACTTTAAGTTAAAAATATCTACAAGAGACAAATATGACCATCACGTACTGATAAAAGGGGCAATTCAACAGGAAGATGTAATAATTATAAATATATATGAAACTAATAGCTGAGCTCTCAAATATATGAAGCACATACTGACAGATTTGAAGGGAGAAATGGGTGGTTCTATGTTAATAGTCAGAGATTTTTACCCACCATTCTTAGTAATGGATAGAAAGGCTAGTCAGAATATCAAAGGGAAGTATAGGACTTGAATGATACACTAAATCAAGTAGACCTATCAGTTATATAGAGAACACTGCACCCAATGAAAGCAGAATACTCATTCTTCTTGAGTGCATATGGATCATTCTCCAGGGTAGACCATATATTGGGCCACAAAACAAGTCCTAATAAATTAAAAAATATTGGTACAATGATGAAAAACATAATGTCAAATCTTTTAAAAAATATATATATATATTTTATTATTTCAAATTCTTTTTAAAATTTTTAGAATTTTGTTATTTTTAAAACTACCATTGTTATATCATTTTTCTATTAATTGTATTCAGTTATTTTGTTGGTTTCAATTTTGAAGAAGCTTTGGATCACAGAAGGGTTACAACTGTGGCAGGGGAGGATCATTGGTGTGGGGTGTCAGAGATGGGGGATGCATGGGAGGAGGTTCACCTTGGGCATACCTATAAGGCATATGAATGTGTTCAAATGTTCATGGGACATTGTCACAATGTATGGAGAGTCACACAATAACCAAAGGAATATTGAATTCCCATCCCGGGGAGCTCTGCCACATTCTCTAATGGGACAACAAGAATCCCCTGAGTATAGGGGCAGTGACTAGTGAAGTAGGATGGACCATTGACAGGCCCTTGATAGTGAAGACTGTACTTATGAATCTTTACTTTTGAAATTGAAACTTATCCTAGTATTATAAGGTGCTTAAGCATTACCTTCTGGGAGCCTCCTTGTTGCTCAAATGTGGCCTCACTCTAAGCCAAACTCAGCATATAAATGTATTACCTTGCCCCCAGAATGGGACATGACTTCCAGGGATGAGCATCTCTGGCACTGAGGGATTACTACCAAGCACCAACTAGCAATGTAACTGGGAAAAAACCTTGAACAAAAGGAGAAAGGGTAAAGACAAATGAGTTTATATGGCTAAGAGACTTCAAAGTGAGTCGAGAGATCATTCCAGAGGTTACACTTATGCATGTCCCAGCAGGAACTCATCAACTGCCAGAGTAAATATTGCCTCAAATAGCGGGGCTCCTGAGGGCTCTGGAGACAACCAGACACTAGAGGCAGGGCAGTCAGCTCAGGAGTTTGGTGCCCTGCCAGTGAGCCCTATTTTGGAATTTATGTTTCCCAGTGTGACAGAGTTGGACTCAGTGGTGGTTTCCCTACACATGACTCTTCTTCCCCTTCTATTTGAACCTATAGTTAGTACTAGAGTTGATAGGTGTATGTTCAAGAGACTTAAATCTTTGGGCTGTCCATGTACCAGTTGGACCCTGAATCTCAACAGATTTGCCATACCTACTCCCCAGTTCATTGGACTCACCCAGGACAACTAACAAGGAGATGATGATGGACAACGACCCTCCCAAGGAACAGAGAGAGTCTGCAACTGCAAACAAGATAGTCCCACCATCTTCCCCAGGAGATTTAAGATCCCTTTCAATTAGAAGTGGGGTGGGCTTCACCATTCAAGAATCCTCAAGATTGGGGAATGAATGCTGGACTAGAGTAGACTTACTGTTATTCTACTATAGACTTATTGTGATCCTAGCAATGGAAACTCTCTTATAAGTGATGTGAAGGCAGTGGCCTGTGGAGATTCTGAGGGCAGGGAGAGGGAAAAATAGGTGTAATTTGGGGGCATTTTCAGGACTTGGGAATTGTCGTGAATGACATTGCAATGACAGAAACAGGCCATTGTATATCTTGTAACAACGTGTAAACTACAATGTAAACTCTAATCCACATTTACTGGCAATGCTCCAAGATGTGTTCATAAATTGTGGCAAGTGTACCACACTAACGAAGTATGTTGCTGATGTGGGAAAATATGGGAAGGGTAGGGAGTGGGGCATATGGGAATCCCCTATATTTATTTATTTATTTTTATTTATTTATCCGCCCCCCCCTTTGTTTTTGCACTCACTGTCTGCTCTCTGTGTGTTCTTGTGTGTCTGCTTGTCTTCTCTTTAGGTGGCACCAGGAACTGATGCCGGAACCTTCTGGAGTGGATAGAGGCTGCTCAATCTCTTGTGCCATCTCAGCTCCCTGGTCTGCTGTGTCTCTTATTGTCTCTCTTCTGTCTCTCTTTTTGTTGTGTCAGCTTGCTGCACCAGCTCTCCGTGTGGACCAGCACTCCTGCATGGGCCAGCTCTCCTGCATGGGCCAGCACTCTGCACAGTCCAGCACTCTGTGCATGCCAGTTCCCCACATGGGCCAGCTTGCTCTTCACCAGGAGGCCCTGGGAATCGAACCCTGGGCCTCCTGTATGGTAGATGGGAGTCCAATTGCTTGAACCACATCTGCTTCCCCCCATATTTTTTATGTAACATTTATGTAATCAAAGTTTACTTTTTAAAAAAAATAAAAAAGTATATTGAAAAATATTGAAATCTTACAATGAATATTCTCCAACCAAAACAGAATAATGTTTGAAATCAATGTCAGAGGATGAAAAGGAAAATTTGTAAATATGTGAAAAATAAACAACATACTCTTAAACAACCAATGGGTTAAAGAGGAACTCAGAAGTGAAATTAGGAATTATCTTGAAGGCAAAATGAAAATGAAAATACGAAATATCAAATCTTATGGGATGTAGTGAAGGCAGTGCAGAGAGGGAAATTTTTAGTTCTAAATGCTTTCATTAAAAAAAAAGGAAAGACTTCAAATCAGAGAGCTAAACTCAAATCTGGAAAAACTTGAAAATAATAAATAAAACTAAATCCAAAGCAGGCAAAAGGAAGGAAATAACAAAGATTAGAATGGAGATGAATCAAGTAGAAAACAAACAAACAAACAAAAAACAATAGAAAAAGTCAACAAAACCAAAAGTTAATTCTTTGGAAAGATCAATAAAATTGACAAACATTTAGCAAGATGGACAAAGAAAAAAAGAGAGAAAATACAAATAACAAAAATCAGAAATGAAAAGGGGGACATTACTACTGACCCACAGAACTAAAAAGGACTACAAGTGGACACTATGAACAACTGTATGACAATAAGTTAGAAAACTTAGATGAAATGGACAAAATCTTATAAACACACAAACTATCTACATTGACTCCAGAAGAAAGAGAACATCTCAGGAAACCAATTACTAATAAAGAGATTGAATAAGTAATTAAAAATCTCCCAACAAAGAAAAGCCCAGGACCAGATGACTTCACAGGGAAATTCCACCAAACAGTACAAGAAGACTTAATTCCAATTCTGCTCAAACTCTTCCAAAAATTGAAGAGGAGGGAGCACCCCCTAACTAATTCTATGAGGCAACATAAACCTAATATCAAAGCTAGATAAAGATATCACAAGAAAAGAAAACTAAAGACCAATATCTCTTATAAATATAGATGCAAAACTCCTCAACAAAATACTGGCAAGCGAAATACAACAGCATGTTAAAAGAATTAAACATCATGATTAAGTGGGATTTATCCATAGCATGCAAGATAGGTTCAACAGAAGAAAATCAATGTAATATAGCACATTAACAGAATGAAGGGAAAAAAAACCCAAACACATGATCACCTCAATCGATGCAGAAAAGACATTCAACAAAATATAACACCTTTTCTTGATAAAAACACTTAGAACACTAGGAATAGAAGGAAACTTCCTGAACATAATAAGGGGAATATATGAAAAGCTCACAGGTAACTTCCTACTTAATGGTGAAAGACTGAAAGCTTTCCCTCCAAGACCAGGAACAAGACAAGGATGCCCACTGTCACCACTGTCGTTCAACATTTTACTGGAAGTTCTAGCTATAAAAAATTAGGCAAGAAAAAGAAATAAAAGGCATCCAAATTGGAAAGGAAGAAATAAAACTTTCACTATTTGAAGATGACATGATCTCATTTACAGAAAAACTTGAAAAATCTACAACAAAGCTACTAGAGCTAATAGACAAATTGAGCAAATTGATGTGGTATAAGATCAATACCCCCAAATCTTTTGTGTTTCTACACACAAACAATGAACACTTGGAAAAAGAAATCAGGAAAAAATTCCATTCTCAATAGCACCTAAAAGAATCAAATATCTAGGAATGAATCTAACCAGTGATAGAAAAGATTTGTACATAGAAAACTACAAAATAGTGCTAAAATAAATTAAAGAAGACCTAAATAAATGAAAGAATATTCTGTGTTCATGGATTGAAAGACTAAATATCATTAAGATGTAAATCCTACCCAAAGTAATTTATAGATTCAATGCAATCCCAATCAAAATTCCAAAAACCTTCTTTGCACAAATGGAAAAGCCAACCATTAAATTTATATGGAAATGTACATGGCCCCAAATAACTAAAGCCACCTTTATAAAGAAGAATGATGTTGGAGGACTCACACTTTCCAATCTTAAAACTTATTACAAAGACACAGTAATCAAAACAGCATGGTACTAGTACAAGAACAGACATATAAATCAATGGTATGCAATTGAGAGCTCTGAAATCAACTTTCACATTTATGACTAACTGATTTTTGATAAGGTGGGAAAGGCTGACTACTCAATTGGGAAAGAATAGTCTCTTCAACAAATGATGCTGGAAAAACGATCTCCATTTGGAAAAAAAAAAAAAGAAAAAAAAAAAAGCATGACTTACTCATACCACATACAAGAAACAACAATTGGTGAAAGTCTAAATATAAGAGCTTGAACTATCAAACTCCTAGAAGCAAATGTAGGAAAGCATCTTCAGGACCTTGTGTTAGGCAATGGTTTCTTAAATTTTATACCAAACAACACAAGCAACAAAAGAGAAAATAGATAAATGAAACTGCATGAAAATTAAAAACTTTTTTTCATCAAAGGATTTATCATGAAAGTAAAACGGCAACCTACACAATAGGAGAAAATATTTGGAAACCACATATCCAATAAAGGATTAATATCCAGTATATGTCAAGAAATCCTTTGACTTAACAAAATAACAAAAAACCCAATTAAAAAAATGGGCAAAAGACTTAAACAGACATCTCTCCAAAGAAGATATACAAATTGCCAGAAAGAACATGGAAAGCTGTTCAACATCATTAGCCATCAGGGAAATGCAAGTCAAAGCCACAATGAGGTACCCTTTCATAGCCATTAGAATGGCTGCTATTAAAAACAAACAAACAAACAAGTGTTGGAGGGGATGAGGAGAAATAGGAACACTCATTCATTGCTGGTAGCATTGTAAAATAGTTCAGCCACTGTGGAAGATAGTTTAGCAGTTCTTCAGAAAGCTATATATAGAACTACTCTATGACCTGGCAATCCCACTACTAGGTTTATACCCCAAAGAATTTAAAGCAGGAACTCGAACAGATATTTGCACACCTATGTTCATAGAGGCATTATTCACAGTTCCCAAATGATGGAAGCAATCCAAATGTCTATCAACCAATGAATGGATTTAAAAAATGTGGTATTTATGTACAGTGGAATATTATTCAGCCGTAAAAAGGAATGATGTCCTGATACATGTGACGACATGGATGAACCTTAAAAGATATCACGTTGACATGTCATTAGAGCGTCACTCAGCATTGAGTCTTAGGCCCTTGGGCTGATAAAACAGACTCTCACATGGAAGTAGACACAGAGAAGAAAAATACAGAGGAGATACACAGAGGATACTGAAGCCCCAGGAAGAGAGATGAGCTTGATAGTTTAAGGCTGACCTTGTGAAGAGAACAGAGCAGCTGAGTCCAGAAAGAAAGGATCCCCAGAGGAAGAGAGATGAACCCTATGCCAGCCTACAACTGAGATCAGAAGAAGCTGGAACCACAGAGCCTTCAAAGGAAATAGGAAGGCTGAAACCTCAAAGATGTTATCCACCATCTTGCATCAACATGTGGCAACAGACTTTGAGTGAGAAAGTACCTCTTATGGTACCTTGAGTTAAAACATTTAGGGTCTTGTACCTGTAAGCTTTTACCTCAAATAAATACCCTTTATAAAAGCAAAAAACAAAAACAAAAACAAAAACAAAACAAAACATAGATTGAAAGTAAAAGGATGGAAAAACATATTCAACTAACAATGTTAAGAAAAATGGAGTGACTGTACTAAAATCATAAAAAATAGAATATAAAATATAAAAATGTTACTTTTGAAAAGGATGGGTATTTTATAATGATGAAAACATATCAAGTTTTGAAAAACAAATCATATTATTAAAGCATGGACTCCATCCAAAGAGTATATTCAATAGTATTTGGTATAATAACATAATTGGACATTGATCGCTTCAATAATTATTACAGCATTTTCATTATTTCAATAGTAATAATAAACACACACACACACAAAGATATCACATTGAGTTAGTCAGACTCTGACATATATATTATCAGGGGATGGGGTGAGGATAGGGAATGGGACGTCAAGGCTTAGAATGTGCAAGGTTCCTATTTGGAATGATGGTAATGTTTTGGTAATGGATGGTGGTGATGGTAGCACAACATTGTGAATGCAATTAACATCACTGAATTATATATCTGTATATGATTAAAAGGGGGAAATGTTAAATTGTGTATATAAGTAACAGAATAAAAAATTAAAAAAAAAATCCATGGAAATACACCACACAAACAGTGAACCCTAAGTTAAACCATCAACTTTAATTAATAGTACAATTATAAAAATGTGCTAATATCAATTGTTAACAAATATTCTAAACCAATACAAGGTATTGTTGGTGGGTAGTATATGGGAATCCTGTATTTTATGTATTTTTGTTCTATAAACCTGCAACTTTTCTAATAAAGAAAAAAAGAATTATAAAATATTATAGAAATCAGGGGCATAGCAAGACATGATTATAGAATGTGGTACTTTTTCTGTTGCTCATAATTGAAAAAAAATGTTAACTAATCCCTCTTCTATGAGAAACTGTAAAGAGATGCCAAATATTGGGATATTATTATTGTCTGTTTATTGTCTGATTTTTATTATATGTATCAATATATTATTATTAGCAGAAGCTCACACTGATGCCCTGAAAAATTATTCCCAGCATCATGAAGTTATAGAAGTTGCAGAACTTCTAATAGAGAGGTAAAGAAAACAATCATGCTTTAGCTAGGAAAACAAGACAATGAGGAGAGTCAGTGACAGAGTAGTGACAGCTTATTCTCCAGCAGCACTTTTACATGATCTTTAGAGACAAGGATTAATTAATTGCATTGAAGCCCTCTGTTTTCTCAGTTTAAACAAATTAAGGTGCATTGGCACCTTCAAAACAATACATGATAGGAGGAAATGGGCCAATGAAAGACAATAACTGTGTTTACCCAGACAACTAATTCGTTTAGCAGTTTAATAACGGCGACCAGTGTGTAATGTATATCCAAAAAAATTGACCAATGATATGATTGCTCTAGCAATTAAGAGCATACAACCTAGATATAACTTTGAAGGTTTACATAAATTAATCAAATTATAATATAAAGGCATCCATTATCATATTCAAAATATGATTATCAGGCATATTCAAGTGTGAGAATATTTAAACAATGATAAAAGTCATCTATGACTAGCCATCCTGCAATGCAATTCTTTAGCCCATGCTTTCAACCATCAGATGCCTATTCCTATGACAGTGCCAAGTGTAGGAGGGATTGTGGGGGTAGTTTGTTGACTGGTAAAAATGCCTGTGGTCAATGTGTTATTTTTCTAGTTATATATATTGTGAGTTTCAAGTCCATAAATGTATTCCTCCTGACACTGTTTTCATCGTTGCAGAGAATGGTGCAGTAAAGATAGTTTTCCCTGATCTCATACAGAAAGGTAACTCTTTGAATACATTTTCCTCACACCGTAGAGACTTATAGAATAAAAGTTGCAATTTCAGGAAAACAGCAAAGAAAATAAATATTTGAAAGAAAGACAAACTTTACTCTAAGGTTCTTTTTATCTCTTAGGGATCAATTAATTTATAAGTGATTGACTTTGCTTTTGCATGCTACAACTTTATCAAAGTAATAGTTAAATACATAAAATGCTTCACTCAGTGGGTTTAGAGTCTAATGTTTCATTCTCCCATTTTTTCCTTGTCATATTTCAGATTTCTATGAAAGAGTAAGCTATACCATGAAATTTGATTACAAACACTGTAATAGCCTTTGATCAGTCTGAATGAATGCCAATAATATAGGAAGAATGTATTCATGACTATATTTTGATATTCTTTAGGTCAACATCCACTTTCCTTCTATTTACATATCTTTAATCTCTGGTTTTCTATAAACTGTAGTTTACCTACTTCACTTTTTTAAAAAATCATGAAAACTCTCTAATTTTTTGCATATATATTGCTAGGTATACATAAAACTAAGTGTACAGGACCATAGGACCATATAAAGAGTGTATTTGAATTTGGAATCTGGATGTTGGAAGAGAAAAAAAGTCTGGAAATCTTATTAAAATTAGTCTGACAACTATTGGCCTAAAGTTAACAATGACAAGGAAACTGTTTTCCTTTGACAGGAAGAGTATAATCAATATTTTCATAGAATGTGAGTATAAAATAGAGTATGGCATTATTAAGCCAGTATTAATAGTTCAGTAGCAGAAATTGCACTTTTTAAAGCCTGTGTAATAGGAACAGTCTAATCCCATATCCTGGAAGTTTCTATTTCATTATTGTTGCCTCATTAATTTTGGTTAAATTGTACTTTTTTGAATAAGTAGACAGAAACTTAATGCTATGCATTGAATAAATTTGGATAACTATATTTGCTATTCATCAGTGTTAAGTGATCTATTGGCCAGAATAAAAAGGGTAAATGCAATGCTGTCTTTAGCCCCAAGTACAGTATACCTCAGTTTAGAGATTTCTTGGGTTTTCTATTCTTGGTATCCCTCTCTCATGTCACCACAGGTCCTAACTTCTGTATCTGTTCAGATAAGCCTTTTGCTAAATGGATGTGTAACAGCATTAAACAGTATTTATTTGCTTTCTTTATGGAAATTTTTAGAACTAGTTGCACACACACACCATCTTCTTTCCTTCCCTCCCTTCCACACATATTTTTGAGGGCCCATATATGCTAGGCTTAGGGATCCTATCTGTTAAGAATTCTCCGTCTAGTGGAGAGAGAGATATAAGAAAACAAAAAAATTCCAGTGTAATGTGGTAAATGTTATGATACACAAGAGCACAGAGGAGAAACACCTAATTTAGTTACGGGGATTAGGGATGCAAATTTAAAGATTATAGCTTATACAAACATGCAGATATTTGCACACACTTGTGTGAACACACTTTTCTAAACAATATTTACTTTCCAGAAATAAGACAGTTGTGACTCAGTGTTGGCTGATATGCCTACCTAGAGTAACAATGAAAAAATTATTCTGTCTTAGTTGAAGGTTAAGCTTTATGAACTACTTGACTTCTATAGAACAATAATGTCACATAATTTCAAGATATTAATGCTTTTTCTAATTCTAGCATATTTTCCACAGCTGATTTATAGTCAAAGGAAAGAAAAACTTTGATTGGATGTATGATACAGTGCAAAGACTGTCAGATTAGAAAAAAAATATGTAGTTGTTAGTCTTGGTTTGGCAGTTTATTAATTTTGACCAAGTCATTAAACTTAATTAAACCTCAGTTTCTTCACTAAAAACATGAGGAGACTAAAGAAGATGATTTAAAATCTTCTTTCTAGATCTAAACATCTGACTTTTCTAAAAATTCTGGTTTACACCAATACTTATTTTTTATTATTGTAAGATAATAGCCTTTAAATTCCTACTCCTAGAAAGTACTTACAGATTATATATGCTCCCTATAAAATTTTTCTATCTTCCTAGTCACACAACCAGTCCCCACTGCACTAGCCAAGACTCGTCAGACTGGTTCTATTTAGATTGACTTCTTTCTTCACCTCTTTCCAACCCACAAAGTCACTTTTAGAGCTGGGGTGCACACACTTGATTGCAGACCTCGGTCTCCACAAGAGTCTACCTTGCTGGTCAGCTATGTATCGGTGAGTTCCATTTTTCCTTTCTTGTAGTTATCTTCTTACCCTTACCCTTGTAGGTAACTTGTAGTTTAAAATGGCATAAGCCACACAAGAAATGTGTAGCTCTCCAATTTATTTCTTTTACTATAGAAACAATTTTTTTTTGAGATTTTACATGAGATTATGTTAAGAAACAGATTCATATTCTTTATATATTAGTGTTCCTTCTCTGCTCACATCCACCCCAAAGTGTTTTCCTACATACCTTCAGAAGAGTTCTACAAAAGATGTACATGTTTTGACACATGTCTTTGTTTGTTTCTTTGTTTCAAGAATAATAGAATGTGCTGTAAGCTTGGGCTTCACTTGTCTTATTAAAAAAATTCCTTACTTTCAAATGTATATATGAGGAAAAATTAAACTGAAATCTTATAGATCAAATTTATGTTTCTGTAAATAAATAGTTGATGAAGGAATTATAGATGTTTTAAACAAATAAAAAACAAATTAAAGAGTATTGATAAATTATTATTGTTGGAATTTAAAAATTAAACCCAATGATGTACTTGGTAATAATTCTCTTAGAGATAAATCATAATCATTTTGAGGTTGTGTGTTTGTAAGTTAGAAACTAACCAGTAACAGTAACAAGACTTCAGTGTACTAGTTTGGATGCCAAAAGTAATTTTATCTTCAGATTAAAATTTTATTTTCTCTTATATATTGACATATTATTATTATTTTTATTACTTTCTACTTTGGGAGAAAAAAATAGCTTGAAAAATGTAAGACATCCAATGGAATCTGTGGTCTTCATTTAACTAGGGGAGAATAATTAATTTCTTTCATTGATAGAGAGAAATTTCTACATACTTAAGTAGTTTATATGAAGTAGATTGTGAGAAGTTTATGAGAAGTTTGTTATGAGAAGTTTAATATTCTTCTCCACATGTCAATGAAGCAACAAAGGGCCTCAGACACCACAAGTTAATCAGATTTCCCAAGGCTCCCTGCCTTTAGCAAGAATCTTTTTATAAGCCATGATTGTTTTGTGTCCTATTCTCTTTCCCTGCATTCGCTTTAAAAATATTTCTATAGAAAACAGTGCTTCAAGAAAGCCTCTACCAAATTCAAGTTACTACAGAGATTCCAGGCTCACCCATGCTAAAGCCAAGCAAGTCTGGAATTTGATTTTAAACGTGTAGAGGAGCTATAAGAGGACGAGTGGGGATATTTGAGTCTAATCTCTAATCTGAAGCAAAAGATGCACCTTTTATTTTTAAAGTTGTGCTTCAAAGTAAATGGAAAGTATCCTTCAAGAAAAGAAACACCACCCTGATTGTATAAGAGGTGGAACATATCTATGTTTGAGGTGGACCCAGGTGATGTTAAAAGAATGGGCTAGAGCGGGGTTAAGAGTGGGGAGTGGGGAGTGCACACTTGCTGGAGTAAGTCTACCAAAAAGAATGCTTCGAACAAAGTTGTGTAATTAAAATAATGGGAGGTACGTAGCCAACTTCTTTTAAAGGACATTGGTTTATGACTAGGAACGCATATAAGAAATAGGTGGGAAGTTTTTTCAAGGACATTCTCCTTCTTTAACCAAATTTCTTATAACCCTTCCCTCATGCCACTTGTTCTGAATGAGGACTACTCCTTTAGAATTTAAGGGTAAGAAGAAATTTGCAACAGGTAGACATTATCTTCTTAGGTTGCCATTTCCCCCCAACTGTTATTTTATACTATTATCTGAGTGTGAAGAGACCAACACATGAATTTTATAAACACATACACACATACACACAGAAAGCAGAAAGTTAAAGGAAACTTTACCAGGAATAGGGTTATACAGAAGAGGTTTGAGAAGAGAAGAATATGTATTTAGTGGTGGGGGGATGTGTGCTGACTGTAATCACTGGCAACCACTGGAAGAATTAAAGGCAAGCAGGCAGAATTATAGGCATTAACATCTACATACATTTTAGATCAATGAAGATGAAATGAGTATTATTCAAATGAAACAAAATGGACAGCTTTGATTTTATGTAATTGGGTAAGAATTACTTTAAAAGATGAAAATAGTTGTGGCTTAGATTGTCTAGGGTTCATAATTGTTGGATCAAGAATTTGATCCCATCTTTCTGACACTAAAGTCAGTCATGCTCTTTCCACTAGAATTCATTGTCTACCAGATGTGGGGACCTAAAAGAAGTTTTTTTGGAAAGTTTATGCTCTAACAGAGAAATGAAAAACACACACATATGAATATACATGCATTGAGAAAATGCAAAGATATAGGCAAAGAAACATCATCAACAGATTAATATGAAATAATGCACATATATGTTGAGGGAGGAGGAGCTGCAATATAATTTTCCTTTCATTTATAGGGTTTTAAAACATTTTTAAGAATGCACTGATTGCCCTTATTTCATTTTCTTAAAACCATCTTTTTATTTAAACAAAATAAGTGTGTCATCTAACTTTTTCACCCTATCTCAAAGGTGATCAGTGACTTTAAGAGTATAGCTCTTCAATTACATCAGAACTGTTTCTAAAAAGGATTACATTTATTATTGTTATGAAAATCAAGTTCACCTTAGTGCAGAATTCCATGGAACTAATCTATTGGTCTGTAATAACTATAACTGTAATTGAGCTTTGTTATTTTTTTTGTTATTGTCTGCTGTCTTCTGTAAATATGCTTTGCGTCAACATAGAGGGAATAAATGGAAACATTCAAGAAAAATGTCATCATGTGCTTTGACACCAGCACTGGGAATGGGGGTTCAGCAGTTGGGGAGCAGGTCTTCTGAGTGAAATGGATACTCTGGTTGTATTTCACAGCTTTGTCTAGATCAGGGTTTAGAGGAACTGCACTAAAAAGTACTTAAAGTATATTTCCTTGGATAGATTCTTATTGAAGATAATGGGTGAGAATTGTGAAAAATGCTCTTCTTGTTTCAGGCAAAATTTAATATGTTTGAAATGAATGGATCAGAGAGTAGGGAGATTTTAAGAGGTTGAGAAAAAAAAAGGGCTGCAGAGACACCAGGTCATGTCAGAACCTGTAAGCACAATCTTCGCCCAGGTGCCTACATGTCCTGTGTGGTTGGGCAATTTCTGAGATTTTTAAAATAGTAATTTTAAGATGATAAAACTAACCTTAGGGGAATTCAAAGTAGCATACAGGCTCCATTAAACATTATCCTACAAGCATTTATCTGAAAATGCCAGATGATATCTCTTTCGTGAAGCTGCAAAAGCAGACACAGAAGGGTTTAGTACTTTGTTTAAAGTCAAACTGTGAATCACTACAGGATAAAATTATAATAGCTATCATTTGTTTCACATGCACTATATTCTAGGCACTGCCCTAAAAAATAATGGTCATTTAATCTTTATAACAACCTATAGTTCAATATTATACCCACTGTACAAATGAGTAAACTGAGGCTTAGACAGGTAAAATTATTTGCTTAGGGCTAATAAATGACAGAACTGGTAATCGACTCAGGCCTATCTAACTCTAAAGTCTATTCTCTTAATTACAAGCTATCCCACCCTACAATGTCTTTTTTGTCTACTATATGGTCTTTTTTGTCTACTATATTATGCTAATTTAGCCGTCTCATTGTGTTGAAAGATATAAAATTAATATTTTTAAGACACTATGTTATTTAATGGATAATTTTTGAAATAACCTTTGAGGGTGGTAGACAGGAAGCATTGCTGCATACGTTTATAAAGGAAAGGAATAAAATGTTCAAAGATTAGGTATTTTTGACCCACACCCATTGCACAGGGCATGTCCTGCCAGTACACCTGCATACTGAGTCACCTACTATCAAGTAGTGGAGTTAAATCAACACAGTTGACTACATAACCCAAGAAATATTATTGTTATTATTACTATTATCATTTGAACTTGCATAGAAATAACATGATTCTTTTAAAATTAATTATTGCACATTAAAAGTCTGTCACATCATGTTAGTGAAATACAGAAAGGACATAAAAAGTGGGAATGAAAAAGAATTCCCTGAGATAAACAGACACATACAGATGCACAAACATGATTCCAACATATATTTTCTCATTTACTCCTTATCAACAACCCTGTGGGGCAGATTATTTTAATATTACCATGACTTTACAGGTAAAGAAACCAAAGACTAGGAAGCTTGGTAATTCCAAGTCTCTGAGTTAGTAATTGATAGAGTTGAGGTATGAGCTAACTTTAGCCCCTATACTTTGCAGTATGTCTCCATACCATGACTACTGGAATCATTAGTGCTCCTGTGATTAAGCAGAGCTAACTTTCCTTGACTTTCAAACAATTAGCTTAATTTTAGTGTCTCAATTTTCCTGATCAAGAAAATACCAAGGATAATATATGAGTATATCTAAAATATTTTGAATCAGTCTTCTAAATCATACAGTACACTTAAGCTATTATTAATTACTGGAGTCAACAAAAATGTTATGTAGACAAAGAAGACATGGTCAGATAGCATTGTGGCATGGTGTCAATTATTCCATAAGTACTGTTTCATTCAATTTTTAATGACCCTCTGAGGTCCTATCATGATTCCATTATTCCTATTTATAGATGGGGAAATGCAGTCTTTTTATTTTTTAATTTTTTTTGACTGAAACTTGACCTCATATGTGCAAAACAGGTGCTCAATCACTGAGCTACACCCACCCTGCAAAATGTAGTCCTAAGAGAGGATAAATAACTTTCTCAGAGTGACCTTGCTAGTGAGAGGCAGGATTAAAGCCAAGCTGTTTGACCCAAAGCTCAAGCTTTTGACCACTAAGCAAGAGAATGGAAGTTACTAGGTTAAACTCATAGAGCTTGAACAATAGAATAAATTCTATTGGCCAGAATTTATTCACAGGGTGACTCCTATGGACAAAGGACACTACCCTATTTTCCAGGTTACCATGTACTAACTAAGAAGCAAGGATTGTACTATTAAGGAAGAAGGGAAGCACAACTATTTGGGATAGGAAACTCTTTAAGAAAGACATGTTGAATTTGAATGGTCAGTGTTACAACCAACTCATTGTGACGAACAGTAGACAGGTAGATATATGGGTCTGAAGATTAGACAGGTGACCTGGGTTAGAATTATTGCTTTGGTAGTCATCAGCATCTAGCCATGAACTACAGCTATGGAAACTGGCACTTAAAATATTTGGTTCTTTTGGATAAAATGCTATTTTTCTTGCAATTTTATGGTATTCAATTGCACAGTAAGCTCTATCTTATCTAATACAAACTTGAACATATTTTACCATGTTATTATCCAAAATATTATGACTAAGTCACTTTCACAAATATTGTGCTCTACCCAAAAGTTAGATTCAGTTAGTACTTCCACATATTACAGGTTAGTAATTAGAGCAGATAATTCATTAATTGAGGTAATTCACATTTGGAAGAATCATATAAACATTAATAGAGTCCACACATTTCCCAACTGTCCTCTAAATCATCTTAAGGATTCTTGGTGTATGGCTTACAGTGCTTGCCAGGGAAACAGAAACTTGGGGGACACCTTAAGATCTTAACATGTGTTCCAATTGGCATGTTCTGATTTTAAAGGTCATCGGGGCCTAAGGATTTTGGCTTAAGATGCAGGGGGTCAAGAAACCATAGAATTTCCTCATATGTGTGATAGCTGGAATATTCCAAGTGACTTGCTGTCCTTTAGTTTGGCCATTCCAAATGATCTGGCAATGTAGCCACCAGAAAAGCAATACATTTGAATAATTTGTGAAAACTGTTTAATAAAAGCAGAATTATAATTATAATTAATATCAAGCACTTCTAGGTTAAAGCATAGAACATTAGCTTTGGAGGAAATTAAAAAGCATTATTATCAAGCCAAGTATCCACTTTTTTAAACAAATGAAGAAAATGAGATAACATTCAACATCACAAAAGTTGGTAGATACTGGAACTTGTGCAATATTGAGTATGGTCTCAGATTTTGCCTTTGTTAGAAGTAAGACTAAGTTGAAAGGCATCAGTCTTCCAGTTCAGAGTTATTTCAACAATATCATGCCAGCTCTCACAGGAAACATCTAGACAAAGTCACAAGAAAGATTTAGCAAGAAGACATGTAACATGATGAAAAGTTTCTGTAAGTTCGATGTTATATCTGTTAGCAACCACAAAGGTGTCTCTAGCTTAGAATTCTTTACCATTTTTATCCTGATAACTTGCCATGACATACTCAACATACTCTTGGTTGATTCTTATTCTTTTTTCACACTTTTAAGTGTGTACAATTCCCTATGATTAGCTGCAAAGGTATCCCTCCCTTCTCAACACTGCTGCTTTTAAAGTTGCTTACTCAAATCATGATAATTTATTATCTTGAACTGGGAAGAGTTTGAGGAAAAGAAAGCAAATATATTAGTAGAATGTAAAGCTTATAATAGTTCAATTTATAAGTCAACTAACCCATACCTAATTACTTAACAATATCTTTACAATTTTGTACCCTATTTGTGATTGTAAATTTCTAGAGATCAAACAGTGTCAACCTAAAGATTGGTTTGTAGTATTCCATGCTACACCTTATCTGATTGAGAACTTAATAAAGACCTTGATTATAACACAGTGGAGATCAGAGACATTCGTTACTGTTGAGTTGTCACTAATATTTACATGACATACTTTTCTAACAAAGTCTGATGATAAGATATCTTAATAACTTCCTTTTAAAGTTGGGATATGAAAGATACTATCACTTGTTTTATGATATATTAAAATATGAGCATAATTAAACTATGAGTTTTGCCCAAGTTAACAGTTAATAAGTGGTAGGGTTTTCTGTCACAATATTTACTAAAAACTGTACTGTTGTAATACTATATATTTTTAAAAGATTTATTTTATATATTTTTTTCACCCTCCATCGTTGTTTGTACTCGCTGTCTGCTCTCTCTGTCCATTCGTTGTGTGCTCATGTTCTTTTTAGGAGGCACCAGGAACCCAACCCGAACCTCCCATGTATAAGGGAGGGGGCCATTGGCTTGAGCCACCTCTGCTTCCCATACTATAATTTTAATACTATATATTTTTAAGTAGTCCAGCTTTTTTTGTCTACTATTTCTGAGATCTTTAGATATTTATAAGTGAAAATAGCTTCTAGAGCCACTTCAATAATAAATAGAGAAGTGATGCCACTTCTTCCCCCCTATAAAATTGCTTTCACTGAAATGTAAGTGATGCCATTTGCCAGGATTGAGGGACCTACTATGAGTATTAGGAAACTAATTTTTGTTTCTATCCTGAGATATGTTGTTGAAAATATAGTTCATTGCATTATGATATTGCTAATTCCCTAAATCAGTGTTTTAAAAAATGATGGATACTATGATCCTTTTTAAAAAACATAGTATTGACTTTCTCTTTCCGCCATCTTGGAGCCTGTGGAGGCCTGCCGGGAACAGGATTTCTAAAATGGCAAATATGTCTGGAAGGCTGTTGTCCAAAGCCACTTTTGCTGGCTATAAGTGGGGTCTGCAGAACCAGAGTGGGGCACACAGCTCTTCTTAAAATTGAAGACATTTATGCCCTAGATGAAACCAAATTCTATTTGGGCATGAGATGTGTTTATGTGTACAAAGCTAAAAACAACACAGCGACTCCTGGTGGCAAATCTAACAAAATCAGAGTAATCTGGGGAAAGGTAACTGGTGCCCATGGCAATAGTGGCATGGTTTGTGCTTAATTCCAAAGCAACCTTCCAGCCTTGCCATTGGACAACGAAGCCATATGATGCTATACCCCTCAAGGATTTAAACTTACTGGAAAAACAGATAAAATTGTGGATTTTTTTCTTGCACAACAAAACAAGACATAGTATCCTTTTTGTGAGGGCCTAAAAGAATTGTATTGCTGCAGATAAATTGGTCTGTTTTTATCTTATGGTTGCCATGAAAAATGTACCTGAGTAGAGTGTGTTTGTTTTGCTTTGCTTCGTTTTGTTTTTGAGTTGCCTACTAGAAAGCTACCAAATTTGTGGTCTGACTTAAGGAAATATGTAAGTGGGGATTATGATATTATATGCAGTTTTAGTATTATTCTCATTTTGTTTTCACTTAAGTTTTGCTTTATTTTTACATTCATAAATTTATTTTAATACCATGCATTTCTAGTCAATATATCCATAAACAAATCTTGAAAAAAGTAGGATAAGTAAAAACATTTATAACAAAAACAATGGGTTGCCCATCATTTCTTAAGGTGCTGTAAAAAGAAAATGGAAACAGTTGTCTGGTAATTAGACACCCACCTCGTTATAATTGTAACTTCTCTTTGAGAATTATTCATATTTAGCATTGCAAAGAATGCACACATTTTAATTCAGTTCAAGGACCTTGCTTTGTTATCACACTCTTTATAGATGTGTTTTATATATCATTGGACAAGATAGAAATATATTATTTACATTTTTATAAGAAGTATTTTGCTAGTATTACTTCTCTCTTTTTTTTAAACAGCAATGATCCATGCACACATTTACAAAATTTTAGCTCCACCTTGGACATTTTTATATTCTTGTTCTTGAGAGTATGAGAAGTAATGAAGATCTGACAAATGCCTGCTGGTATGAGCTTTCTACAGAGGAGAAAACATCCAAGTATTTGTGCAGATAGGACAAACAAGCATAGTCTTATGGGCTAAAGAACAAGCTGGTGCCAAACACATAATAAATCCTGAATAAATGTTTATTAAATCATATTGTAAGTCTTAGGCACTGATTTAGGGAATTAGCAATATCATAATGTACTGGGCTGTGGTTTCTCTCTCTATGCTTTTGTTTTAATATTGTAACATACATTCAATGTTCCCAAATAATGTTATCTCCTGAAATAAATGTTCCCTTACTGGCACTTTTCTTTTGGCACTGTACTATGATAACACTTTTATAGTAGACAAACCAAATATACAGTTGGAAACTCATGTATGCTCAATACAAGTGAAATAGAAATATTAACCACAAAACTTGATCATTATGTAAAGTGTTTTCTTGGAAATCAGGCTTCACTTCATTATTCTTTACAATGTCTGACTTGTCTTTCCTTGTGTGTAATATTCCCAGTTTTTTTCTAACAACTAAGGTGGACCAGAAGTGCTTTGAGAGAGTTCAACATCATTATTAGGGCATTGGCAAATGGTCTGTCCTGTTTGGTTTGGCCAACTTCAATTCAGTTCACTCTATGATATTTCCTGAACACCATGATCATGGGTTCAAGAATATAGAGATAAATAAGGCTTAGACTCTATGTCCAAGTTACTCAGAATTCATACTTCAAAGTGATATATGGGAATGAGTAAATCTGACAAATAAAGGGGGCTTTTTGAACTGGCTCTTACATATACATAGGTTTATATGATGCAAGCAAAGAGTAGACTCTGAGTGACTCCACATAGGAAGTGGCATGAGCAAAGGCAGTGCACTTGAAAGCTGGTGGGGAAGAAGGGGAATGTCAGGCCAAGGGAGGCAGACTTGAGTTTCAAGCAGTCTGAGCCATTGCTATATCAGATTCATAAAGCTTACAGTAAAGGAGAATGATTCATAACTGGGAAACAGAAGAGAAACCTGTTATTATTGACAAGACAAGTTTTAGTGAGACTTGACAGAACAAGGTCAGTGGCAGTAGAATTGGAGACAGACTTCATTAGATTTGCCATGCTCATGAGACTGGAAAATGAAAAGATCATTATAGCAACCCAACATAATAAGCATTGACTTGTAGGTTATTGATTAAGTCAGGGGTTGAAAACTATGGCCCACAGACAATTCCCACCCACCACCTATTTTTGTATGGCACTAGAGCTAAGGATGATTTTTTTTTTTCATTTTTAAATGGTTGAAAATAAATCAAAAGATGAGAAATATTTAATGACAATTGAAAATTATATGAAATTCAAATTTCAGTGTAGAGAAATAAAGTTTTATTGGAATGCAGCCATGTTCATTTGTTTTTGCATTGTCTATGGCTGATTTTGCTCTTTAATGACAGAGTAGTTGGTGACAGATCATATGGCCCATAAAGTCTACAATATATACAGCCTGGTCCTTTACAGAAAATGTTTTCTGGCCCCTGGATTAAGTGCTTGATAATAACGCTTTGGAACCACCGACTTTACAGTAACACTTTGGAACCACCAACTTTACAGATATTATGCACAGCTCATACCAAAAAGGCTGAGCTAGATTGAGTTGGTGAAACTGATCTGAGAGACTGTCATCTGATATTTTTGACAATGAAAGATGAGCAAAGAATTTGGAACCTACTATTAATCAGCACATGATGTTGTTGTGTATGGGTGCTTGCTCAGGTAAACTTTTCTTTGAAGCCACTGTGAGTCTCGATTTATCATTCTCCAGCACTTACCATAAGGTCCATTTGGGTTAGTAGCTTTTTTTCCTCTTTCCCTTTTTGGGGTTGTTGCTGCTTTTCTTTTTTAGCACTATTTTTGAAGATGACATGTTAAGAAATGACAAAACAAATGGCTTCCCTATCATGATAATGAAACCCTGAACATATTAGTTGTCTTTTGACAATTTTGGGCTAATAAAATGTACCCATACTTTAATTACAATATACATCTTGTCACTGTCTAACCACACATGTCCATGAATTGAAGAAAAAAATCATTAAAAGAAAGCAATTTGACCCACTGAAATTATTAGAATTCAACCAGCTTGTCTGAAGGTGATTTTAAGTGAGGAGGTACAAATAAGTTTCAATAGGTAATAATGATTGGACAAGGGTTTATGTGCAGGAGGAGGTTGGTTACATAAGTTTCTGTTCATATAAAAATATTTTTATTTCTCCATTTACTAAGTTTGGGACAATCCAATATTGAAATTTCTTTCTGACAGAACCACAAAGAAAAGTAGTTACGATACAGGGTGAATCAGTTGAAAAGCAGTGCCGTACAGACTGGGAAAGGAAGAGATAATGTTTCAAAATGAAAAACATCTCAGTAATGTGGTCATTACCATTATTATTAATAATTAAAATAATGATGATGATAATAATGGTCCTGCTGTTTGTACAATGATTTTTCTACTTGGGCGCTCAAAGTACTAAAATACTCCATCATTTTTATCTCTACATAGCTTGTCAGGAGGTACCTGGAATTATTACTCCTGTTTTTCATGTGGAGAAAATAAAAGAAAGAATTGAATCTACTGGTGCAAAACTATACTATAAACAACTTGGTGGCAGAACTCAGAAGCATATTCTCTTAATGGTTTATTCAAATCATTTTTTGACTGGATTTTTTTCCTCTCCTAAGCCACCATAGACTGAGGGTCACTAAAATAGTTGTGGGAGGTGGGGATCAAGAAAGTAGGGTAACACTGGTACATTGTACAGGATGGTGATGGGATGTCCATTAAAAGACATATATAGGGAAGCGGGAGTGGCTCAGTCGATAGAGCCCCCGTTTACCATATGGGAGGCCCCGGGTTCGCTTCCCGGGGCCTCCTTGTGAGGGCAGGCCAGCCCGCGCGGCCTAGTGGGCTGATGCACCAAGCCCTCACAACAGGAAGCGGGTGTGGCTCAGTCGATAGAGCCCCCGTTTACCATATGGGAGGCCCCGGGTTCACTTCCCGGGGCCTCCTTGTGAGGGCAGGCCAGCCCGTGCCGCGCAAGGGGCTGATGCAGCGGGACCTCACAGCAAGGGGAAGATAAGCAGACACGGAGAAGACACACAGCGAATGGACACAGCGAGCACAAGCAGCAAGGGGGGTATAAATAAATAAATAAATAAATAAATCTTTAAAAAAAAAACAAACAACATATATAATCTTCTATGATTTTTTTTCCATTTTAAATCTCCCTTTCTTTTTTAACTCAAAAGCTATACATTTTTTTTTTTTTTTTTGGTTAATGAAAATAAGCTTTATTATTATTACATCAAGTAATAAATTCATACAAAGATGCAAACAGTTTTAGCCATTTTTTCCCAGACATTTTGATCAACTTACAGGAAACATAAAACTGACATCTACATACAGTCTCAGTATGAAAATTTTCGGGGGCCTTTGTTAGGTATGACAGGTTCCTCTTCTGTATTTATAACTTGGGCTGTTTTTAAATTGACTTCAAAGCATTTACAGTCATGCAAATGCTTAAGCAAAAAAGAAGATAAATTGAGCAGAATCTACACTGTATGCCAAACTGGGAGCAGCTACTAAGTAAATATGCATGCTTGTATTGTTAAAAAATCCACCTCAAAAATATTTAAATAAAAATAAGAATTTCTCTCATATTTCCACCATTCTACTCTTTACTGTTAATAGTTTCATGAATCCCTGTCTACACATTTTTCTATGCACATACATATGTAGTTTTATTGTTTACAAAAACTGGAACATAGAATGCTTCTTAAAACATGTTTTCATTAAAATATATAATTAACATTTTTCATGCTAATACATGTAGATCTACATCAATATTTTTAATGGCTGCCTTTTTTTCTTTGTGGTCTTGATATGGAACTATTGGAGAACAAATGGAACTTCTGTCTTATATTTTGCAATTCTGCATATCAGTCATGTACTTTTGATAATTTTATCATTTCCTACAATTACAAATTCATTTTCTTTAATTGGTATGCTTTGAAATTAGTTGAGAGCCCCTACCCTCCCTGCATTCCTTCCCCACCATCTCCTCCCCATTTTCCTTACTTCTGTTATATACATCTCCTTTCTTCTGAAATAGATGAACAGCAAGCATTCAGGGATGAAGAAACAATAGTAAGTTTTTGAACTTCTTAGCCACGTTTGCACATAAAAAAATAACCTTGTCCCGGAGAAGCCTTTCTATATTGCAGTAATTGCCGTTCTGGGAACAGGTGCTTGGAATCCCACTCAAGGGAAGATTGTACATGGAAGAGGTTGGGGAGAGGAAGATGTTGTGTTCCTGGCTACAGCCTAGTGGGAATATCAAAGAACAAGGGAGAATGCCAAGTGGAGTCCCTGGAGCCTTCAGTAGGGCAGAGTCATGTGGTGATGATACCACCATTGTTTTCTGTGACAATGTTCCCTGCAGAGCCAAGGATGTGGCAATGATGTGGCACGGACCAATACGATAACATCATCACTTCCTGTTCCCTTGATTTCTATAAACAAGAATTATTTATTATGAAATGCTTTGCAGTTTGCAAGAAGTTTTCACATCATGATTTCATTCTGGGCCCCACAATCAACCACATGCTTTAGACAGGATGGCTATCCTGCCCCTAATTGACCTATGGAGAAACTTAGCTTAGATTTTAAATGATTTGCTCCAAGCCGGAGGCTGGTAAGGAAAGAGTGACTTAGAATCCTATTTATTCTGATTCAACACCAAGTGCTCCCATCAGGATAAGACCATACCTTCTTTCCTGTCCTCATGATCGAGACAGGTAGAGCTCTGGAAATAGGAAATGCATGCCACTGGTGCTACTCAAGAAATTAAAAAACAAAATTAAACAGTATCATCTTCAAACTCTTTAGCCAATTCGGATTCACTATTTCATTTTCTGTAGCTTTTGCGTTTGCTTGGCAATAAAGGAACAGCAACTTTATCAATGAAAAAAACCCCGGTTGATCAACATTTTTCAGTAATGTGTTTTTGGAGGCAGAACAATTGGGAGAGGTTGAGGGAATCTCATGCAGAAAGTATTTACTGTAGCTTAGAGGTAAATATTAGCTAGAAAACTGAGGTTCTTTAGAAAGGAGCCTCTGGTTCTCTCTTATGTATATCCTCAAAGTTTGGTTTGGAAATAAATCAAAGGGTTAGAAAGAGAGCAGAATTAAAAACTCTGTCTGGAACTTGGTATGATTCAAGCTGTCAATTTTACAGACCGTTTAAGCTTCTAGAGTGCTAGAGACAGTGCTCTAAACATTTTTGTAACTCCTACAATACCTATCTTGTACATAGCCAGCTGAATAAATAATAATATCTAACATTTACATAGCACTTTCTATATACAAGGCACTGGTTTTTTTGTGAAGATTTATTGTATTTATTTATTTCTCCCTACCCCCTCGATGTTTTGCACTTGCTGTGTCTGTTTGTCATCCTTGTTTCTTTAGGAGGCACTGGGAGACTAAGCTGGGACCTCTGATGTGGGAGGAAGGAGCCTAATTTCTTGAGTACCTCCACTTCCTGCTTTTTTGTTCTCTCATTACGTTTTTCCTCCTTGTGTCTCTTGTTGTATCATCTTGTTGCGTCAGCTCGCCGCGCCTGCCTGTCACGCCAGCTCACTGTCTTCTTTAGGAGACACCTGGAACTGAACCAGGGACCTCCCATGTGGTAGGTGGGAGCTCAATCGCTTGAGCCACATCTGCTTCCCACAAGGCACTGTTAAAAGCACCTTATATATAGTAATTTTTAAAATCCTCACAACAATCCTATGAGGTAGGTAATACTATTTTCATCTTTATTTTATGGATGAGGAAACTGAGGCTCAGAGAAGTTAAATTACTTGTTTAAGGTCATGCAACCAGAGCCAGGATTGGATTCAGGCCACTTTGGACCAGGGCAGCACTCTAAACTGAGAAACTACACTACCGTCTAACTGAATGTGCTTTATTCCCCAGAAATGTCTGCCTGGCCTAAGGAGTGGACACGGTGTGCATTGTGATATAGTTCATCTATTTGCTTTCTTTTTCAGGCCAGCTGTGGTGAGGGCCAGGAAAAAAACTTGTTTGGAGCCCTGGGTTATTGGCCTTATCACCTTTATATCCTTGATTGCCCTGGCAGTGTGCATTGGACTCATTGTTCATTATGTGAGATACAGTAAGTATGAGCTGCTCTGTCATCATTGACTTAACCTAACTATTTCCTCACTTACCTTCCCTGTTTTGATTTGCCTCTGGCTTATTCATTCATTACTGTATTTCATTTGCATAGCTGGTACAAAGAACTTTTAACCTGCTTTGTCTGTCATTTAATTCTCACAAGTCAAGAAGAATTTTCTTCTATCCTTGATGTAGCAATACTGCCTGCTGGGAAAAGCATGCTGATTTTTGTAATCAATAAAATTAATTATCAAGTGATAATCCAGTCTTCAATAGGGGAAGCAATGGAGGAATACAGGATTGCTAGAGTCCAATGTTTTGAGTTATTTTAGGTCATAGGAAAATCACCTTGATTTAAAATAGTTCCAGATAATTGAAATCCTGACAGCCAGATAATTGACTACACAATCAGGGAGCATAGAGAAGAAGTAGTGTGTTCTATACTAGTAAGTTGGACAAATGCTCATTGTGATATATTGTTGTCAATGGCCTATTTCTTGGCACATTATTGTTAGTGATTAAAGAGGACAGGATATGCTGAGAAGGTTAATTATAATGAGGCTCATTCTGTGGTAATCAGGTACCTTCCTGCTAGATGAGCCACAGTTGTGATTTTGTTAGAAAGTTCTCCAGGGTACTTTGGAACCATTCTTCTGTCATACAACAACTCTTCTGAAGTTGCCTTCTACTGTGCCTCAGGTTTTGATTAGTTGACTCAACTATAACCTGTTGGATTAATATCTTCCTCTGTGAGTAGATTATGCTTTGGTGTTCAAGACCCTGTAAGAAAAGAAGCTAATTATATGATTCTAATTTAATTGGGAATTTGGAGAAGTTGCTTTCCTACCAAGAGAAATGGTGATATTGTAAATTGGTTGTCTTCCTCCACCATCAGGCACAAGTCCAACCTCAATTTATAAAGAAAGGGATCATTCCTGGGTAGTTTAAGGAAAAATAATTAAAGCAAAGATTTGGATGGCTAGGACTGTGCTTTATTCACTCTTGTATTTCCATGCAAAATCATGTCACCTATTAGGTGTTTGCTGAATATTAAAAAATACCTATGATATTTTCTTGGGGCATGTTTTGGTGTATCTAACTTCACAAGGAATTCCTAGAAATACTAGGGGCCTGATCACTTCAGTGAGAGAAATTTCTCCTTACTACTTCTCCTTTGCCACTTCCCAAGCCAAGTTTCATACGGCTATTAAGCATACAATGAAAACCTGGCAAGATTTTTCTAGTAACCTGTGTCTACTTCCAGTACTCCTGTGGCTGGATCCTATTGTTTGTATGCTTAGCTGAGTAATATGGAACACAATTTCCATGCCACCACACCACAGCACACCTGAATAAACAGCAATTGTTGTGATTAGTCTTACTGTCTTGTGTTTGTGACCTGTCCTCTGTTTCTTGGTTATGTAAACTAAGAATATAATGGACACACACATGGCCATTTAGGGGCTGGCATGCCAAGATAACCTAAATAAACCAAACCAATTGAATCAGTCACAGAAGCAAAGGTATAGATAAAAGTGATCAAACTTGGGGAAAAGTTATTTTGACCCTCATTTCATAAAGCCTGAGACAACATAGAATTTCATGTATAGTACATGTCCAGGGGCATTTAGGGCTGCATTTCTGCTCCTTTTGTAATTTGACTGGCAGGAAGTGAATATGTCATAAAGAATGTCATTGCAGGTTAGAATCACAAACCTGTTAGGAAATTTTCAACAAGTTTACACTCATCCTTATTTTTCTTACTTTTCTATTAATATTCCCAACAATATTTTTCAATAACTACACATGCCATATAATTCTGGCAAGTGGGAATATGTTTTGACATTTGGTTGCCTGTTTGGGTATATAGAACAAAGTAAAATATTGATTATAGATAGTAAATTGTTCATTAGGCTAACCTACATGAAATTGCCCATGTTTGACCACTTTTGGCCTATACAAATGGCAATTTCATATGATTCTACTTAATAATTTAAGAAAACAGTTCTAAGGAAGTAGAAGAGTACGTTCTCCTCCTCTCTAGAACCTTTTTATTCAATGTGTAGTTAGGTACCCGCCACATCAACATCACCTGGGAGCTTGTTATAACTGCAGAATCTTGGGTCCAACTTTAGACCTACTGAAGTAGAATATGAATTGTATCAAGATCCCAGGTCATTCATTTGCACATTGACATTTGAGAAGCAGCGCTCTGGAACAATGGGTGTAGCTACATAGAGAGATGATAGAATTATTACTTTAAAAAAGTCCAGATTTAAAAAAATGTATCAAATGATTTTTAGTCTGTGTTAGAGGTGCTCTCTTCCTGGTCTTGTAGTTGTAACTTTTATCAATTTATATTAAATTCATATGCAGCTTACATTGGCTGGGTTTAGTTTCCATAACTGTTAAATGTGGATAATGCTGCCTTCACACAGGGTTATTGTAAACTAAATGAGGTATGTAAATGTCTGGCACAAAGTTGCACAATGTGTTTCCTTCATCTCTGGAGGTTAAGTGAAGAGGGAAAGAATGGGAAGAAGAGACGTAGGAGAAGAGAAATTGAGATTGTATAAAGCATACTCCATTATTCTAAAATAACCATAGACAATTGTCTTGATCACCATTGTATCTCTAATGCCTGGCGCAGTGCCTCTCACAGAAAGGGTAGTCCATATTAATATTTGTTTAATGGATGAATGAATGAATGAATGAATCTTCTGAAGTCTCTGCTGCTTGTACAGGAGGTTGGAAGAAAAGATATACTACATTCAACTCTTTAGCAGGCCAAAGATGTGGGCTGTAAGCAGAGGCAGTGGCTAAGGAAGTAAGCAAACCAACCCCTGTGGCTGGTAGGAGAAAATAATTGGAGTGACAAAGGAGCCAGGTGAAACTAAGTATCCCTGGAGGGGTTATGCCAGGTTGCCGCCCTAGCGCTTCAAACTTCCTATTTATTGACACCCCCTAAAATTTGAATCCCTACCCTTATTTCCTTCTTTAGCCAAAATAAATTTTCTAATGTGTGACCCCTTGTGGTCAGAATTTATATGTATTTTACTAGATTGGGGGAAATCTATTTTTGGAATGTTAAAAATGCAGTCACTCTTGGGAAGCTTCTGAATTCATCCCTGTGTGTGGGTTCAGATGATGTGACTTGCTTCTTCTTGTAGCATAACAAGAGTGGACCACACATAAGTAGAGTTTGTGGTATAGTATATAAATACCCCAGAAATACCAGACAGTTTTCACAGCTTTAGCATACTAAATCTTCTTATGGTGAATGATGTTGCCTTTTATTCTGAGATACCTAGGAAGTCCAGAGGCTGTATGATAGAATTAATGACCTGCTGTAGTTTTCCTAGTAACCACCAAATGGGGAAATGATACTGAGTTATACATATCAGGTAAAAAAATATACTTGAGGGGTTTTGCCTCTTTTCTTGTAGATCAAAGAAAGACGCACAATTATTATATCACACTATCATTCACAAGTGACAAACTATATGATGAATTTGGACAAGAAGCTTCTAAAGATTTCACAGAAATGAGCCAGAAAATTGAATCAATGGTAAGCATTTTTTCCGTCTCCCTTTCTAGGGCATTTGCTATTGCATTGTGACCATAATTTTAATATCCTAGCTTCTAACTCAGGGGTTCTTAACCTTTTTTGTTCCATGGACCCCTTTGCTAGTCAGGTAAAAACCATGGACTCCTTACTAAGTCCACACTATACTGTGTATTATTTAATAATTATATCACACCCACACCAACACGTCCCCACAAAAAAATAACGTTTTTTTTTTTATTTAAATTCAAGCGCACAAACTCCTTGTTAAGGATCCCTGTTCTAAAGCATCTATTCAATGGATTTTTTTTGTTTTTTGAGGTTCCTGGGGCCAGAGATTGAACTGGGACCTTGTATGTGGGAAACCAGCACTCAACCACTGAGCCACATCGGCTTCTCTGAGTTGGCTTTTTTGTTTGTTTTGCTTGTTGTTGGTTTATGTTTTTTCAAGAGTCACTGGGAACAGAATCATGGGAGGCAGGTGCTCAACCTCTGGAGCCACAGCCGCTCCCTGTTCAACTGATATTTGCATAACTTTGCAAAATGAGAAAGAACTTCCTAAGAAATATAAAACAAAACTGACAATACACCACCTGGAAGGGTGTACCTGGCAAGGCTGAACCAAGTGTGACCTTTAGCCATTCCTTTATTTCCCTCCTATTCACCCTTCCTTAGCTAATGGAACTCTTGATCATCTGAGGCCAAAATTCTGGGAATGTAAGGGTGGCCCAAAATATGGTTGTTGTATCCTAGACTTCCTGAATAAGAGACTCTGAGCAAAAGATCTCAAGATTAAAACACATAGCTGAATAGTATTTTAGTATTTGAAAATATCTAACCCTGGACCAGTTTTTGGTATATAAGCCTATAGGAAAATCATGATATACATCTCTGTACTTAAGGCAGCATCCAGAGGGATGAACAAAATATTTAAGAAACTGGGAAAATTAGCAGTATAGGCCAAAAAGCAAGAGTGCGATTGACAACTTCTTGTCATTATCAGATTACTTAAAGAATAATTTTAACTGTGCCTGATAGTCTGTGGTATAACTGGTGGCATGATGTGATAAGAAAAACACTAGACTAGTAGGCAGGACAACGAGTTTTAGTACCATCTACTAGCTAGTGATTTGTCATTTGGATCACCCTTTATTTATTCTGGACAAATATTTTCATATGAAAATTAGGACATTAGATTAATTTCCAATATCCAACGTCAATATCTTGAATAAGAACAGAATGTCAGTGGTATCTTGGCTGGTAGGGTGGAAGCCTTTAGCCACTTTGCTGGGTAGGAAGCCAAATCCTGGCAGTGTTGAACTTGCAAACACAAAATCAGGGAGCTATTGGAAGAAGCTCTTCTCTAAGAGTAAATTTTTTATAATTAGATATATATTTTAAAATATGTAAAGGTAGAAATGATTAAAGGACAGGAAATGGAGCTAAATAGGTGAGAAAAGATGAAATAATTTTTCTTGTACTTTGTGCCATTCACCAAAATAAATTTTATAAAGTCCAGATTGATTTAAACTTAAAGGAATATAAGCATAACACCTTACTACAAACTGTAGTTATTTGATGAAAAAATAAACTGTTAAATAAAAATTTCCAATTGAATACAGTTATCTATTATGAAAAGCTCTATTTAGGGGACTCATTTATATTGCACTGATTTGCATTGATAATTATAGGAACTATCCATAGTTATAAAAGACCCCAAATGTGGATGAATTATAATAAAGAATAAGAAGCTTCATTGTTTCTGTTAGTCAATGACCAGCTTGTAGTAACTATGTTTATAAATATAAACACACTGAAAACAAGAAATACGTATGAAATATTCCCTTACCTTGACTCCTAATTTGAAAAATTAAGCTGGCTAGAATTCATATTTACAAGAGTAAAAAATATCTTCACAAAATACCTTCTTTCACCTTATTAGAGTAATCTTATACAGGATGTGTTAGGACAATGTTCCAGGAAACATGGGCCTTTCTAAGAGAATTTTCAAGTGCTGAACTGGGGACAGATTATGCCAGGATAACTTGGCAACAATTTTACCAGATTTGGGAACTATGTGACCCTGCCACCTACTCATTTTTATGACTCAGCAATCACTTGGCGGAATTATTTCATCTCCTTTTCGACCTGTAGTAGTTCTTATCTCAGGATAAGAATGCTTACTTTCTTAAAAAATAAAGGCAGTATTTCATTCTCTTTTGTCTCTTTCTGAGTTTAGCACAGCAGATGCCACTTCTGGTCCCACTATGGTTCTCTAGCTCCTATAATTCCTAAGGCAGAGTTCAGTTGAAATCACTGTTTAGAGCACCAAAAGAGATTCCCCAAGATCCCTCAAGTTCAGTACATCAGGAAATACCAGTCAATGGTTGTTGTTGTTTAAATCCACAGAACTTTGAATTAACTTGATGGATTTCAGAAAATCGTTCTTACTAACATATGTTGAATATTTTTGAAATAGGTGAAAAACGCATTTCATAAGTCTCCAATAAGGGGAGAATTTGTTAAGTCTCACGTTATCAAATTCAGGTATGTAGATCTAAAATGCTGATTTCTGATATAATTTAAAGCTAAAGCTGTTAACTTGGTTAGTAATGAATCCATTTTGAACTGTTATGATATGATGCAATTTGATTCAACAAACATTTATTTGACACCTGTTCTATATAAGTCAATGTGCCTTACTCATTCTCTGAAGCCAAAAAGTAAGCATTTGCAAGATGATTGCTAGGGACAGAGGTGTAGTTGGTGACTATGTTATAGAATTGTTCTTTGGGAAAAGCTATCTAGAACAAATAGGGATCTATTTGTAGGATCTATCTACATCCCTTGGTTTAACAACAAGTAGTGCTTATTTAAAATAGAATAGTAGATGACGTTTGTCTTCAGCTTTCGGTTCTCCTCTTCATCAATTTTCTTTTCTTTCTTCTATTCCAACCCTTTCTGCTCCAAATATCTAGCTAAGAAGATCTCAGATCTGATAAATGACCATTTAATAAATGGACAAGTTCAGAGCATAACATTTTAAGCAAACACTATGCTAGGATTTTTAAATAATATATTGCCTTACAAATTATTTTTTTTCAAAAGTGAGATAAGAAGAAGTGCTTCCAATATTATTTCAATGACAAAAATCCAAGAGTTAATTCTCAGTCTATTACTTAGCTGATTTCTCTGAAGCCACTTACCCTGAAAATTCTGAACTCTTTGGTGTTTGAGGTACTATTCTTTCATGGATCTACATCTACGTCCCCATTCCTTAAATTTTCACTTTCTCAAGGTAACGTCATCCATCCTCATGACTTCATATGATATTGATAAACTAAATCTCCAGTCTGAACTATTTTCCTATTTCTAGAACTACATGCCTGCCCTGGACATTTCTACATGAAAATTTCATAGGAAATTTCCTAATTTAAGGAGAACCCAATCACACTGAGAAACCTGGAAGTCATCAGACACTCCTTACTTTCCGGGTCTCTCAACACTTTATGAATAGTCTACCAAGTCTATCTTCAAAACCACTTTCCAGTTTGTTCACCTCTTCATCTCAGTAGTCTTGTTCCTCCTAACTCTTTCTTCTATTACTGACTAGAAAGAAGAGTGAGTTTATTAGAGAGATGATGTCAGTTTTAGAGATGTTGAATTCAGATACTAGGACACCATATGAGCCTGAAGTATGAGTCTAAATTGGTGGAAAAAAGGGAACTGAGTTGAAAATATAAATTTAATCATCAACTCAAAGTATTATTGGAAAATATGGGTGTAAACAGGGTTTTTCAGACAAAAAACGGATAATGCAAGAAAGAAAAGGATGGTAAAGAAAGGTTGAACAACAGCAATATTTAAAGGGATGGAAGTAAAATAGGAATCTGGGAAATAGACTTGGAAGGAGCACGATAGAATGCAGAAAAATGTTGAGGGCGCCATCACAGATGCTAGAGAGAGAAAGTTTCAAATGGGGAGTGCTCAGCAATAATATAAAGACTGAAAAGAATCCATTGAATATGTTAAGTGGGAAGCCATTGAAGTTCAAGTGGAGAGATGATTCATTGGAATGAATGGGGAAGAAGCAAGACTGCAAAGTGGTAAATATGAGGCAGAGTGCAATTTATATCCTTTCAATATGATTTGTTGTGATAAGAAGGTGAGAAATAAGTTGAATAGCTGGGGTAGAGAAAGGATTTTGTTTGTTTTTAGATTTTAATCAGCCAGCCAGAATCAGAAGAGTTTAAGAGATAGAAGAGAGCATAAATAATTGATGGTACAGAGTTGCTGAGACAATAGAAGTAGACATGATGCTTAACAATAATAATCTCTTAATTACAAAAGCACTACAAAGTCATGTAAAATTCACAAAATATAGTATTATATGAAATAAGAAATGAAAGCCCCCTCTCTTATAATTCTGCTTCCAGAAATAACACATCCCTATAGAAATTTATTTTTAAATAGCTTTCCAATGAATGTATAAATCTATCTCATCCTTTATCTGACTATATAGTATTTCACTACAAGTATATGTCATTGTTAATATTACCAACATTTGATGGACACTTGAATTGTTACCAGTTTTTCTGTTTTACAAACAAGGTTACAATGAATATGTATACATCTCCTTGCACACGTGAAAGAGTATTTGAGGATAAATTCCTAAAAGTGCTAATGCAGTATAATAGGTAAACAAATCTGCCCTCCAAAAAAGATTCTAATTGAAATTCCCATTTACAATTAATGAGAATAGGGGCTAATACCACAAATAGTAAGGAGTTAGATTCTTTGACAATGACAGTTGGGAAGGATGGGGTAGAGTGGCTGGCAGAGAATGAAAAAGGAGTCAAGGATGATTCTAAGGTACTTCCAAGGTAGTAACTCATACAAATAACAATAAAGTTAAATAATGTCCTACCTTGGAAATACAATCACATGAAATTAATCTAATTCAACCAAGTTGAGGATTAGGTGTTGTTTGGGAGAGACTGAGGTTGTTTGGGAGAGATCATTGGATTTAAGAGACTGGGAATTAAACCTGAAAGTCAAAACCACAGTTGATTTCATATTTGACATGCTTACATTTGCTAATTTTGAATGACTGACAAGAGAAATTAATAAAATATATGAATAGCCATGTACTTACGCGGACCCCTTGGTGGTAAGGGAGACCATAAGCATATTAGCTTACTGGCTGAGTTGGGGATGGATTCTGTGAGTGCTCAACAATAGGAATATAGAAGGAAACAAATTGGATATTTTAAAATTATACTTATAGATTTTTGTGTGTTTGTGTGTGTTTCAAATGAATAATAAGGAAAACAAGGTTGTGATGTTTATGGTATTAAATTGTGTTCTAGGCTGTATTTTTAAAACCCCATAAATATTTTTTTTTGGTCCACAGTCAAGAGGAACATAGAGTATTGGCTCACATGCTGCTGATTTTTAGATTTCGTTCTACTGAGGATCCTGAAACCATGTATAAAAATATTCAACGTTTTCTACATGAAAGGTTGCAAGATGCTGTGGGACCCCCTAAAGTAGATCCTGAATCAGTTGAAATTAAAAGTAAGTTTATTTCTATTATTTAATTTACTTTTCTTAAATAGAATGTTTTGATATTAGAGTGGGTCTTGAACACTGATATTTATATTATTTTGGATGTCCTTTCATTTGGGGGTTTGCCAACAACAGGACATATCTTTGGAACTAAATTGGTCTTAATGAAGTCTTCTAATTTTTAAAACTACCCTAAAGTTATGCCTCCCATGCAGTCCTGTCATTGACTCCTAAGCCTGGGTTTATCGTCTGTACTGGGCCTTGCACACCAGCTACAGAATCTTATTATTAATGGGAAAAGCAGCTTGTGTCTTCCTGTAGTTTTTCTCATTGCTTCCGTTTTCTGTTCTGGAAGAATGCACACCTTTGCCTTCAAAGCAACTATGCCATTAATATACCCTGCTATAGCTTCTTTCATTAGATCATTAACAATGAAAGATTTATAATTTATTTACATTTAATTTTGGTATATTTTACAACCAATTTGAAAAGTCTAAGTATATTTAAAAATTTTTTTTTAATTAGCTAATGCTTAATTGGTACAGAATTTCAGTTTGGGGTCAATGAAAAAGTTTTGGTAGTGGATGGTGATGATAGTAGCACAACACTGATTCCAAGGGAAACATGAATTCTTCTGCCTGATGTACTTTATTAACCAATTCCTGAGATACTGAGGTTTCCAAGAGACAAAGGGTTTATTTGCTTGTGCATAGCAAAGGAGGTCAGTGTCCTAAAGGCCCCCAAATATGGCTCCCCAAACTGCAATAATCCTGATAGTTTTATATCTAGGCTTAGCTAATTGGGGTGGGGCTGGCTCAGGTTCTTTCATTAATAAACATTATGGGGCTGAACAGGATGGGTGTGGGTACAAAATAGGGGTGAGTCACAAGGTTATTACAATCACAAGACCTTCATTATCAGAGTTCAAGGCATCTGGGGTAGGGATTTAGAGAATGGGATCAGTTACAAGGTTTTTCTTACGGACTTCAAACGCAAGGATGGAGTGGTTACCATTTCAATAGAAATGTTAATATACAAGAGTAAGATCAATCTGGAATAATCATAATAGCAGATCTTAATTAGAAATGGCCATATACAAAGATAAAATCTGTCTGGAATAATCATCACAATGGCAGATGTTTAGTTGGAGATGACCATATACAGAGGGTTAGGTCTGTCTAGCTACTTTCAGTGTTTTCAGATATTAACCCTTGGCTATTTCATAATATACTAGAGGTGAAAAGGCATCTATATAATGATTCATTAATCAAAATTATTTGTTAATTCTTAACTCTTGGTCACATTATGAAGGCAATTAATACCACTAAATTATATATCTCAATGTGGTTAAAAGGGGACGTTTTGGGTGGTATATACAGTACTAGAATAAAACTTAAAAGAAAAACAACAACCATAGGACTGTACAACACAAGCAGTGAACCTTAATGTAAACTATGGACTATAGTTAATAATATTATTATAATAATATTCTGTCATCAATTGTAACAAAGGTACCACACTAATGCCAATTGTTAATGGTAGCAGGTATATGGAAACTCTGTCTTTTCTGCATAATTCCTCTATAAACCTACTACTTCTCTAATAAAAACAAATAAATATATACAAATTTTTAAAATGCTAAAATAATTTTAAAAAATATTTTGACAGGGCACAAAGACAAAGAAAACCAGTGAGAGGGTCTCATTATTAGAATAAAAGAGACATATGAGTTCCTCAGTGGAAACAAAGATGTGATTAAGGGCTGAGTCTTATGCTATAGAGCATACTATGCAAGCCACATACATGATCTTAAATTTTCTAATATCCACATGAAAAAAGTGAAAATAAACATGTGAAATTAATTGCAATATAACTTGTATATTTAACCCAGTATATCCACAGTGTTATCATTTCAACAAGGAGTCAGAGTAAAAATTATTCATGAAATATTTTACATTCTTTTCTTGTGTGTTAAGGCTTTGACATCTAGAGTGTGTTTTATACTTGGAGCACATTTCAATACAGACTAGCCACATTTCAAGAGCTTACCAGCCCCATATGGCTAGTGGGTACAGTATTGGATATGACAGCACTAGAAACTAGGGCATAGGGGCAGATAGAAAGAATGAATGTGAAGTGTTAATATAAAAGTTCATAGATTTAGCCGGAGCCCATACTTTGGTAGTTGACCATCCTGCTTGCCTAGGAAGGGAGGTCTAGGTAGTCAGCGTAGGTTACATAATTTGTGAGGTCCAGTGCAAAATGGAAATGTTGGGCCCTTGTTCAAAAGGCAAGAAAAAAGTGCTATTAAATGTACTAACATAAAAGACTTTTTTCTTTCTTCCATGGTTTCTCTCTTGATTTGTCATAGTATTTTTAATTTGATGCTTAATTTTGTTCTAAGTTAAGAATTTCTACCAAATCAAAACTATTAAATACTAAAAGAAAAGTTAACAGTTTAAATTTTTTGCACTTAGAGCTTAATACTACCATATTTAAAGAGAATGGTTTTGATTGTTGGAAATCTACTAAGTCAGGAGTTGAAAATGTACTGAGAAATTTTCTGTATCTGTTGATTGGCTTAGGATTTAAATAGAGTTAGAAACTTTACTATTAAGGAGTCAACAGCTGAGGAGACATTGGTTGGAGTTGAATGACAATTTGAGGGAAAGCTGTCTTTCTTCAGCAGAAAGAAGACTTAGAAAGTGTTAATGATAGCTTTTAAATGGGATTTAGATTGATTTATGGAGCTGTCACTTAGATATGTTCTACAAATGGGAATATGCCTATGAAATTTTAAAATAATCTGAAATAATTGTCAGTGAAAATTTGGGCAATCAATACTATGGTTTAGACCAATATTTCCTAAATAGAGTCTGTGGACCCTTGTATCTTACTTTCTGGTATAAAATTTGGATTCCTGGGCTTCAACACAAACCTACTGAATCAGAATTACTGGGAAGGGGAACCGGAGCTTTACGTTATAAAGACGTTCTCTATATTATTCTCATCTACACCAAAGTGTGAGAAACACTATTGGGGTCTCCCTTCTCCCCAAGGCAATGAACATGATATTCCTATGATAAATTAACTGTGTTGCTTACTTTATAACTTAGAGCTACTATCTTAGAATAGAACTAAGCAGTCTTTTAGCACTTGAAGTATTCAGAGACACAATGGAATTCTGATGTGTTGAACCTATTCTATTCACCATTTCTGTGTATTTCAGAAATCAACAAGACAGAAACAGACAACTATCTGAATAATTGTAAGTTCAATGTTTATTAAAATCATTTTACCTAAATGTAAAAAGTTAATACCCTAGATAATGTAGGCTTAATTTTTATTGGTTTTATAAGGACAAAATAAAGTTTGATTTGAGCACAGCTCATGTTGCTTTATCTTATCTCTGAGGCATGTCCTATTACTAGTAAGACACAAAATTGGGAGAAGTTTAGAGTGGATGTATCTGTCTGTGGTAGATTTGTGGTATAATAAATTGTGCAAATATAAAAAAAGAGGCAAAAAATGTTCACTTCTCAATGTTCCCGTTGCAGATATACATAATACACTCTCACAAAAGTTTTCTAAAGATTATATAAACATAATCTATGTCAACTAGAGGCAGAAACTTATTGTTATTTTACCCTAAATAAAATTTTCTGCATGTTATTAAACCCATGTTACTGAAATAGCAGGCAATTATGGGGTTAGGATATGTATTGATGAAATTACTACTGAAGGCTCAAAGAATATCTTTACACACATTTTAAAAATGCTGATTCTGGTTCTAGAACTTCCTTTCCTCTATAGCTGAGTGTCTCACCATGATTTGGAGAATACATTTAATAGTTCTGTAATTAGCGCATTAATATATTTATCTTAAAGGATGGAAGAAAATGTGCTACTCATGAGCCCAGAATTTGGTTAATTTATAACTTAACTAAACACAAAACCAAAAGATATACTATTACTTAAATGACAAATATTCTTGCAGCTGATATCTGTTGGGTACCCACTGTGTGGTAGTACTGTGTTAGGCAACAGGAATACAAAGATGAACAAGCTATGATACCTTCTAAAAGCAGTTCTTACTCTAATGGAGGAAACAAATGCATGAACACTTAATTCTAAAACAGTGGTTTTCAACCAAGGATGATTTTGACTCCCAGAGTATATTTGGCACTGTGATATTTTTGATTGTCATGATTGGGGAGAAAGGGAGGAATGCTAGAGACCAGGGATGCTATTAAACATCTTATGATGTACCGGAGACATCCCCACAATGAAGAGCATCTGGCCCCAAATGTCAATAGTGCCAAGGTTGAGATACCCTGTTATAAACAATATGGAAGGATACATACACACACATACACAGGCATATGTATATACACATATATGTATGTATGTATATGAATACATACATATGTGTGCACATATGTACACATATTTATTATTTTTAAGGAAACATTATGAAGGACATTACCAATCCAGTTTGGGGACAGGAGAATCATTGGAAAAGGCGTCCTAGAGGAGGTAACACCTAATTTAAATCTAAAAAGATGAGTATAGTTTACTAAATAAAGCATTAGAGTTTAAGGAAAGGTAAGACCAAGAGAAGATATTTGATATTATTGGAGCAAAAAGTAGAAGAAATATGGGACACGGTAACACCATTCTTTTGCTTAAAAACAGCTGCCAACCAATCATCTCTTTTGGCAGGCTGTGGAACACGAAGGAATAAATCTACAAGTCTGGGTCTCAGAATCGTTGGTGGAACAGAGGTTGAAGAGGGTGAATGGCCATGGCAAGCTAGCCTTCAATGGGATGGGATCCATCGCTGTGGAGCAACTTTAATTAATGGCACATGGCTTGTGAGTGCTGCTCACTGCTTTAGAATGTAAGTCCTGAAGCTAGCAATGAACTGGTGGTAAGCAAAGTGAATTGAGGGCTTGGCAAGAAGGAAATGCTTCATGAAGTTTGAGAGGTAAATTTAGTGTAAATTAAAGAAAATGTATACATCACAAGGAGAGCAGGAAACTCATAAAACTTAGAGGTTTTATAGTCCACAAATGGAAATGACATCAAAGTATATGTTGACAAAATTTCAATATACAATAGGTTGTCAGGGGAAGTAGAAATTTTAAAGTCATCTTTGGACTTTGAATTTGAGGTCAAGGAGAAGAGCCATGTGTCTCAGCTGCAAATCTGACAGAGATGGAGCTGAATGGATTGTAGGTTTGATCCCAATGGGGCAATTTTATGTGGTGAGAAAGATAATTCAGCATGAAGAAATTTGGAAGTGGCAAATTATATAGCTGAATAGGTTGACTTGTTGTATTCCAAAGAATGGAAGCCCTTTCAACCTAGTGTCAAAATATGTACAGTATACAGCATACCTTCTATAGTAATGTATTATTAAATTATTGTGCAGCCTTGATTTTCAGAAAAATGTGCATTTTTGTGGTAAGGGAGATGGGATACATAGTATATATTTATTTCTCTCATTTTGCATAGAATTTGTTTCCAGATGTCTCCATGGAGTCCTGATGTCCACAAATGCCATAAAACCTATGATCTGGAGTAGGTACATAGCATGTAGGGTACAGGCACTTCTACTTGTGATTTAACCCCTGACCCTGATTCTCAGATTGGAGAGTTTGTTTCTATATGTAGAAACTATAATTTTAAAAAGGAAAACTTAAACTGATGCCTACAGACTAAATTGCTTAATGTGAAAGCATTTTATGGTGAAGTGGAATTTATTCTTCTGTTTTTAAATATCCAGGTATAAGGACCCAGCCAGATGGACTGCATCCTTTGGAGTAACAATAAAGCCTCCAAAAATGAAACAAGGCCTCAGGAGGATAATTGTCCATGAAAAATACAATTATCCATCACATGACTATGATATTTCAGTGGCAGAGCTTTCTAGACCTGTTCCTTACACAAATTCAGTACATAGAATTTGTCTCCCTGATACTTCCCATGAGTTCCACCCAGGTGATCAGATGTTTGTGACCGGATTTGGAGCGTTGCAAAATGATGGTGAGCATCTGAAAAGAAACTCATATAAATTGGTATTCTTTTTTATATATACTTTTTAATTTTTTTAAAGATACTTAGATTACATAAATGTTACATAAAAATATAGGGTTTCCCATATACCCCACACCCTACCCTTCCCACACTTTCCCACATTAACAAAATCCTTCATTAGTGTGGTACATTTCTTACAATTGATGAACACATTTTGGAGCATTGCCACTAAATGTGGATTATAGTTTATATTGTAGTTCACACTCTTTCCTGCACAATTTTGTGAATTATGACAAGATATACAATGGCTTGTATCTGGCTTTGCAATGTCATTCAGGACGAATCTGAAGTCCCAAAGATGCCCCCATATTACACCTATTTTTTCCTCTTACCCCTCCCCCCCAGAACCTCCAGTGGCCACTGCCTCCACATCAATGACAAAATTTCTTCCGTTGCTAGAATCACAATAAGTCTATAGTAGAATAACAGTAAGTCTATCCTAGTCCATCATTGATTCCCCAATCCTGAAGATTCTGGGATGGTGATGCCCACTCTTCCTCCAATTGTGAGGGGACTTAGATTCCATGGGACAGATGGATGGGACTATCTTGCTTGCAGTTGCAGACTCTCTCTGTTCTTTGGGATGGTCACTGTCCATCATCATCTCCTTGTTAGTTGTCCTGGGTGAGTCTAATGAACTGGAGAGTAGGTGTTGCAACTCTGTTGAGATTCAGGGCCCAACTGGCACATGGACAGCCCAAAGATTTAAGTCTCTTGGACATACACCTATCAACTCTACTAACTGTAGGTTCAAATAGAAGGGGTGGAAGGACCATGTGTAGGGAAACCACCACTGAGTCCAACTCTGTCACATTGAGGAGCATAAATTCCAAAGTAGGGCTCATTGGCAGGGTGCCAAACTCCTGAGCTGACTGGATGTCTCCAGAGCCCTCAGGAGCCCTGTTATTTGAGATAATATTTACTTTGTCAGTCAATGAGATCCTGCTAAGATGTGCATAAGCGTAATTTCTGGGATGACCTCCTGACTTATTTTAAGTCTCTTAGTCATATAAACTCATTTGTCTTTACCCTTTCCCCCTTTTGTTCAAGGTCTTTTTCCAGTTGCATTGCTAGTTAGCACTTGGTAGTAATTCCTCGATGCCAGGGAGGCTCATCCCTGGGAGTCATGTCCCATGTTGGGGGGAAGTTAATGCATTTATATGCTGAGTTTGGCTTAAAGAGAGGCCACATTTGAGCAACAAGGAGGTTCTCAGGACATAAGTCTAGGCTACTAGGCCAAGTTTCAATTTCAAAAGTAAATATTCACTTGCACATTCTTGAGAAGACTGTCCCAGGTGCACCCTGTCCCAAATGCTGCCCCTCATTCAACACCCTAAACCAGTTAATCCTTCCTTGTCATATAGCC
Source organism: Cabassous unicinctus (assembly GCA_029593785.1). Taxonomy (NCBI): domain Eukaryota; kingdom Metazoa; phylum Chordata; class Mammalia; order Cingulata; family Chlamyphoridae; genus Cabassous; species Cabassous unicinctus. The sequence continues at coordinate 426 of JAQZBX010011757.1, read as the reverse complement.
AATAGAGTTTTCTCACTGTAGTTTCACCCATGTACCCACCTATCCCCAATGTTCACCTATTTCCTCCCCCAACCCTCCTCCCAGTTCCTTGGACCATCTAATCCATACTCCCCACCCTCCCCCCTGTGGAAGAAACTATATCATTCATGTGGAGGCAGTGTCCATTAGAGGTTCTGAGGGCAGAGTGAGGGAAATACAGGTGAAATATGGGGACATTTTGGGGATTTGGGAATTTTCCTGAATAACATTACAATGACAGATATGGGACATTACATATCTTGCCATAATCTACAAAATTGTGCGGAAGAGAGTGTAAACTACAATGTAAACTATAATCCATGCTTAGTGGCAATGCTCTAAAATGTTTTCATCAATTGTAATGAATGTACCACACTAATGAATGATGTTGTTAATGTGGGAAAATGT